>BQNB010048108.1:0-38006 GCA_026074375.1 Tanacetum coccineum
TGCTATTAATTGTTGATAGGAAAGAATTAATGTTGATTAATACTATTTAATAGTTTCCTAATTGTATTATGTTTCCTTTTTAAGTCATGATCTCTCCCTATATAAAGAGATCATAGACATAGGTTTTAATTGTGCCAAAAAGTATGTGTTCACCAAAGGTGTAAGACATGTTGTGTGTGTGGGTTTACACATCCCACAAGAGATAGATGCTAGCATGGTGGTGTAGCCTCAAGAATCTTATGATTCCTGTTACAGTTTGTTGATGTAACCGTCTTACCATTGATCAGGTAAGATTGGGGCTTGTAGTAGTCATGTATCTTAGGTGATGATGATGAAAAACCTTGTATTAATAACAATGATTCAATGTTTGAATATTCCGCCTTTGTTATTAATTCATCCTAGATCATGTTCTAAACAAACAGGAGCTTAAATGATCAAAGAACCTATCACGTGATTTAGGTTTCCACAACAAAGATAAGTATAGGGGAGAAATCCAGTTTATAAGAACCAAATTTTCAAACAAGTCAAGATAAATAATTTAGATTAATTCGCGTCTTATGTGATCGAGTCATATGTTTCTGTTAATAATTTCTGTGGTTTTGTAGTAAAACTTTTGCAGGAAATACTTAATGGATAAGCGTGCAGAAAATTTTGAACGAGAAAAAAATAATTCTCTACAGTTAGTGGAGACGGCGTCTAGATTTTCCAGACGGCGTTCCCACTCCAGTATAGGAAATTTTCAATTTTTGTTTTTAAATCTTTTGCATAATTTCCGGAATTTGTACATTGCTTAATAGATATGTAGTAAACCACGAATAACTTTAACACATTCATCCTGTCTTTTATATAATAAGTCTATTGTTGAGTCAAAACGTAAAGTTATATAGTTTTATGTCTATTATTCTCGCCGATTTTATGCTAGGTATGTTTGCACCTTGTCTTTGATTTGTAGGTTATATCTAATAAGGAGAAGCCCGGGAGTTCTTAGGAGTTTCATGAGGACAATTCTTGGATGACGATTTAGCCGGGATCCTTATTTCTTCTCTAAATTTGAGCATAACCAGGGGAGTACTAGTTTCTTTTGCTCTATTTTCTCTTCCCTTTATTCGTTTACGGGTACTTTGTAGAACATTGAGGTCAATGTTCAAAATAAGTGTAGGGTAAAATAAAAGCCTTAGAAACTATTCCACCATTTGTCTTTACTTAAACTTAAAATGATGAGTTATCTACCGAAACATAAATTTTTAAGGGAAATTTTAACCCAAATTTAAAATTTTCATCACATAACCGGTGAAACTAAGTAGCTAGAACGTCTCATTGATAGGGAATTATACGACTAGCACAAAAACCCTTCCACATAAATGAATTCACCCCCAAAATTATGAGGTTTACCCCCTAGATCTTTAGGAATTCGGGTATCCACCATTGATGCCCAAGATAGTTTATATCTCTAAGCTTTCTCGAGTTAGGGTTTGAATGCAGTCATATGTGTCTATTTGGATTATGTCCGTGCTTATGTGGTTTTGTCTCCTTTTTCTAGGCATTGGTATTGGTTTAATTATATGGAGAGTGTGTACGGTAGTGTTATATATTCTAGAACTGCTTTTAGTGATGCATCTCGAGACTGCAGTAGTGAGTAATAATTTTTGTTAAATGATAAGTCGGGCTAAGATTAACCCATGTTTTAAACCTGTAATTGATTACTATGAGCAAATCGAACTATATACCTTATACCACACCTGTGCTCGCACTCATTTTAGTGCAAGAACTCCCTAGTGAAACCCTCTAAGCCTATTCTATTATGTATTACAGAACGATCGAAAGGGGATTTCTAGGGATTCCTAAATAGACTATTCCGGAAGTATGTAGTAGTTGAATTTTGTCACCCTTAAACCAGTTGTTACACCCGAAACCTTAACCTACCTTGTAGTACTTTCGTTTTTAGTACATCATTGTGTTAACCCTTGTTAATTATCTTGAGTACACAATTTGCTAAATTCCTTATCCTTTGTTTATACTATTTTAGGACGATTGGGATTCATGGGTAGTTCTTTATTTCACGGAAGAATTGGAGAAAAAGTTAAGTCAATACCCCCATATGTTTGTCAAATGGTCTCCATGTTATTTTGATCCAACTCAATCTGGGTCATTAGTTAGTTTATGTATCGAGTCTGTAAAAGTTCAGGAGTAGGGGTATATCTGTAAACTCCATGATGTATTATTATGTTTAAGAAATGCCAGGGCAAAAGTGTACAAAAAAATAGAAAAAAATATATAAATGAAAGAAAATTATGAGAAAAATGAAAGGAAGAAAAAATCGAAAAAAATAATATTAAAATAAGTGAATAAAAATATACATGCTGTCATTTGCTTATTATATTTTATCTTTATGTTTATCTTATGGGCTAGAAAATAAAAATAAAGAGTTTGATGTAGAGTTTTGTGGAGTTTGTACATCTTGTCCGAGTGGTAGAGTCTTTGGCTTAGCAACCAAACCAACGTGTATTCTCTAAAGATAATTAACTCACCACTTCACTCAAAATTCACCCAAAAAGTCACTCCCCAACTATTTTTCATCCATTTCCATTTCCATGTTATCATATTACACCTACACCCCACAACCTTTTAAAGACCTCTTTGATAGTAACTATTTGTACTTACGCTAGCGGTGGAGGTTTGATTTTTTATCATGCCTATGGTAATTTATATGCTACGACAGGTAATGAGTGTTATATTTTCCATTTTCATATTGTCATGATTTATTATACACTGAGAGAGAGAATATCCAAACACTTATTGTGAGGTGTATTTATCTTTTTCGTGCGTCTAGTTATAGGTTAATCGGTTGTGCCATATTGAAATCCTTTAAAGAGTAGTTAAAATGCCCCCGATATTGCTATTGTCTAGGTAGAAAAGCTTATTTGCTTGGGGACAAGCAAATCCCAAGTGTAGGGGTATTTGATGAGGTGTAATTTTATACATTTTTTCAGGGTTATTTTATCCTTATAATCATGCAAAAATGCTTTAAATATATGCTTAATCATTTATTTTTTTGCATTTTTAGCACTCTTGGAAGACATTGGAGAATAATACACGTGACTTGGCTCATTTTTTAGAGAACTCAGACAAGATGGCAATTTTGGGCGTATGAAGATAATTTGAAGATTCAAGACCTGGAGGTGGAGAAGTCGTCTTCGGGCGTTATGAATTCCTTCTGTCCTCGTCTGGGATTTTTCTAAGAGTACGCCCTTTGGAAAATTACTGACGCGTCTGGATCAGCCGTCAAAGAAAGAAGCCCTAGAAACCCTAGGTGGTGATGGTTGCTCTGGATTATTTGTGACGCCGTCGTAGCCTGAAGTCTATATATACAAACTCGATTTTTACGTTTTCAATATAAATTATCATAGAGAATTAGGGTTAGTTCGTGGGAGGTCGACTTATGATACCAGATTTAGGTGTATTTTAGGGTTTCCCAACCCTATTATTTCATTCCCTCTATTGCTTGTATTAATTCATAATAGTAAAGTTATTTTATCCATTATCTTTCAATATGTTTTATTGTTTGATTGATATTTGTGCTTCTTCTATTCTTGAACTTGTTTGGCTAATCTTTAGTGTTTCTTATGATTGTATGTGAATTGGTTTGTAGATCTTAATTATATTGCTTCTTGTTGATGTGTGTGCATGTTTAGACTCTAGAACCCTAGTTACTTAAGTGTATCAAAGATCTAGAGCGGCATGATTGTGTAGAAGGATTCCATAGGTAATAGTCTTCATACTACCTTACCCACATGGTGGATGATTCCCTTTAGTATTATATGCACATAATCTCCCTAGGGGCCTTGTAATAGTCTTCATACTACCTGAATGGGTGTTGCCTCCCCCCACCCCCCCCATTAGCTATTTATCACTTAGACGAAACTTTTCGCTTGTAATTCGTCATGCATCTCAGGAAAATAACTTACAAATACAGCAACAAGTGGGACAAGGCAATAGAGTTAGGAAAGCGTACCAAGCGATCATAGCCAGGATTAGTAAAACACTTCTCCTTTATCATACGAATTCTATTCTTTTTTTTTTCTTTATTTTTTTTTTAGTTTTGATAATTAATTAGATATTGTTTAATAAAAAACCACCTTCAAACCCGAGATTTTACTTGCTTTAATAAATATAAAATACCCATAAATACTCTTCTTTCAAATCTCCTAGATACTTTAGTTACGTTTTAGTTGTAGTTTGGACCTTCACAGTGATATTCCCATAGAGAAGACGATAACAAACCTATGTCTTGCATATACTACACTACAACGGTTAGTTTCACGCCTGGGTGTTGTTAAAACTTGAAGTGAAGTTTACCCACCGCATCAGCACATAGACATATGAATGATTAAATACACTAATGATCTTAATTGATTAAAACATCGTGTTCAAGGCTGGATACAAAAGGGTTTTTACACCATAAAATCGCCTAAGTAAGCAGCCAACAATCGTTCTTCTAAGTTAGGGTTTGGATCCCAAAAGTTTCACAGCTAAAAACGCTAATATGCATAAGTATATATAGAAAAATAGACTGCGACGGCGTCGCAATAATCCTGACACCGTCGCGCCGTCGAAGCTTCTAGGGTTTCTTTTAGGCTCGGCTTAAATCTAATTGCGTCATTGAGAATCCTGGACGCGTCTCTTGCAATTCTAACGTCCTGTCGCCAGAATTGCGACACGTCTCCAGACAACTGTACGCATTCTCATATGAGATTTAGTGTAGAGTCGTTGTCTTGTCAGTTCTTCCCAATTGAGCCGAGTCCGTGTATTTCCTCCAAAAAGCCTTCAATTGCTAAATTAAAATCACAAAATGAAGCGTTTAAGTACATAAATTGGAATAATTTCATTATTTAGGGGGTTTAAATACCTTTTAAAAAGCGTATAAAATGACACCTCATCAAATACCCCTACACTTGGGAAATAGGCTTTTCTATCTAGACAATAGCGATAAATAGAGCATTTAACCTACTCTTTAAAATCATTTTACGACTTAACATTCTATACCTTGTAATTAAAAGCACGAAATTCATATACTAGCACCTCACATAAGTGTTTGGGAATTCTCTCTTCTTGGGTGTATAATGTATTTATACAATGTTGGAAACGGGAACAATAACACTCATTACCTGGCATAAAGCATCATAAATTATCACAGGCTTGGTAAAGGATCATAACTCCAACGTTTTAGGCGCAAGTATGAGAATTATTTCAAAGCGGTCTTCTTAAGGGTTTCGTGGGGTCGTAAGGTGTAGATAACATTTACCGGAAACAGAAAGGATGGGAAATATTGTGGGGTAGTGCCTTTTTGGAGTGATTTTGGGGGTGAAAGTGGTGAGTTAATCATTATAACGTATACACGCTGGTTTGGTTCTTAGCCATAAGACTTCGACACACTACGGACTAAAGTATACAAACTCTACACAACTCTACATCAAACTCTTTATTGTTCTTTTCTTGACTCTATGATAAACATTAAAGAAAACTTTAAGGAAATGGCAGCCTGTACATTTTTTTCACTTTTTTATATATTTTTTTGAATTTTTTTCGTTCTTTTTCTCTTTTTTCGTACACGTTGCCCTTGGCCATTGCTTATACTAATTAACTTATACATCATGAGGGTTTATAGATACATCCCTACACTTAAAATTTTACATACTTAACAAACTAATTCTAAAATAATGACCCGATTTGAGATGGATCAACATAAAATGTTGCTTATGGGAGCACTTAATGGGAGGGGTAATAATTACTTCTTTCACCAATTCTTCATAATATAAGAACTTTTACCATGAATCCCAATCGTCCAAAATTGTATTTACAACGTTAAAACTTAGCAACCGTTGTACTCAATAATTAACTTGAGTTTTAAAACACTAACAATGTACTGAAAATGAGTACATACAAGGTAGGTAAGGCAAATTTGGGTTGTAACATGGGTGTTAAGTGTTAGCAAAATTAATAATACATACTTTCGGAATAGTCTTATTCATGAATTCCTAGAAATCCCCTTACGGTCGTATTCCGTAATTTTATGAATAGTAAGAAAACGAAAATGATAGGCTCAGGAGAGTGTTAACTCGGGGGGCTTGCACTTAAATTGAGTGCGAGCACGTGTTGTAGGAGATAGTTATTATAGTCGAGGGTGGACCATAATAAACTCATACAAGCTTTCAAACATGGGTTAATCCTAGTGCCTCTTATCATTTAGCAAATCCTAATAATCACTATGCGGTCTCGGGATGCATCGCAAAAACAAGTTCTAGAATTCACTCATATAATTTAAACAGATACCAATGCTCCAGAAAAGGCGTCAAAACCACATATACACATCCATAACGATGGAATAGATATACATGATTGCACACTCCCTAACTCGAGAAAGCTAAAGGTAAAATTATCTCGGGTATAAAAAATGGATACCCGAGTTCCTAAAGATCTAAAGGCAAACCTCACATTTTTGGGGTGAAATTTGAGTGGTAAGGTTTTTGGGCTAGTTATATAAATTCCTATCTGATGAGACACAATTAATACTTGGTTTTCGTCGGTGTGTGTCATCAAAATTTTAAATTTTGGTCAAAATTACCATCTATGCTATGTTTTGATATATTACCCATCATTTTAAGGAACAAGTAAATAACAATTGAAGAAATAGTTTCTAAGGCTCGTTTTCCCCCTACACTTAAGATGAACATTGTCCCCTATGTGCTGTTCCTTAAAGTACTCATAAACGATTAAGGAAAAATGGAAAGAGAAGAGAGAATAACTAGTACTCCCATGGTTTGCTCAATGATGGAGAAGAAACATATAATAATTGGTTAAATCGTCATCCAAGAGTCGTCCTCCTAAAACTTCCTAAGAACTTTTGGGCTTCTTCTCATCGAATATAACTTGTAAATATAAGACAAAGACAACTACACCTGACATAAAATCGGCAGAATAATGATATATACAATGAAACTATTAGGGTTGAATCTATAAAAGCAGTAAAGATAGGATGAAAATGATAATGTAATCTAGGTTTCTGCAGGTTTTTAAGAAAAGTACAAACTTGGACATTGTACCAGATTATTTTTCAAAAATAATAAAATTTTCAAATTTTCACAGGTCTGGAGGCGCGACGCCGTCTCCAGACACTGTGAAGATTTCACATTCGTTTTTTTGGAAAAAAATTCTGCACGCAATTCTATTAGTTATTCCCTGTAGAAAATTATGCATAAACCTAAGATTAATCATCACAATCATATAACTCGAAACATGACGCGAATTAATCTAAATAATTTATTTAATATGTTTGAATTGGTTCTTATAAACATGATTTTTCTTTTACAACTTTATTGAAATACCTTTTATTGCAATTAAGACGAGGTTAAAGACAAAACAAAGCATGATCAATCAAATAATTCAAGCATAAATAAACAAATAGGATAGAATTAAAACACACGATACTCCTAAATGCAGAAATTAAAAGATTGGGTTGCCTCCCAAAAAACATTTTTCTTTATTTAACGAGTCTTGTAGCTAGACTCGGAGTCACACGTCCTTACGTGAGCTCGTGAATGCTTACATGTCATGTCTATGCCTTTACTTTCAAATTTTTTTTTTTAACTTTTTTTCATCTGCTTGGTAGTTTGGGACCTAGGTTTCTAACAATATTGTACATAAATGTGTTTTTTCATGGCCATTACTAAAGCCATTTTATCAGATCTATTTCCTTAGCCACAAACAAGGATTGGCGCGTATTCGTACTCCAATGAAACATGCCACCAATTTTTAAATCTAGGATTTATAGTGCGGGGCATTTGGAATGTGTAGTTATCAAAGATCCTAGTGAAAGATACTAAACCCTTAGTATAATCGTACTCTAGCTTTGTAACTTCTCTAAAAGCTTTGCCCATCAATACCTCCGCCATATCTTTCAAAATAAATCTTTCTATGTCTTCCAAGACCACAAAGTCTATCACATAAGTGAAGCTTCCAACAAAAACGTAGACATCCTTAACCACAACAACTAAGTTATTTCCTGTACCTTCGAGCCCATTCATCATTACCGTGTTATAAGCCTTACGTGTAATAATATTCATTGGTGAGAAGGGGTCAAAATAGGCAGTAAACTTCCTAAAGCCAATCATGCACTGGAATGCTAAATCATCCCCATCAAAGCTATTAATTATTCTTTTTCGAGTGTTCCCACATTCCCATACTCATACAGCTCATAGGATTCACCCATCATCCAGACTAATTTTTCCCGAATCTAAAAAAGGTAGAAACAAGGGGTGTTTCTACTGATCATTATCGGACTCATGGTCATCTTATATCGAGTTCGTCTAGGTTGATGCATTGAAGCAATTAGGCAAATGTTCAATACTACTAGTCGAGAGTCAAACGAAGGTTTTGAAATTGCGTGCAGCGCGTGAGCTAGCTTTGGCCCCCCAACTTTTGCGTGAAGCGGGGGTGGCTAGGACAGGTGGTTATTGGTCGGTTGGTTGGTGGATTGAGCGTTCTCCATTAAAGGAGAAAAGGAACTCAATAAAAATTACGAAAAAAACACACAAAGAAAGATTAGACTACAAAAAGCTAATTAAAAAGAAAAACAAGTTCACTTGAAGGATTCAATGCGAGTGATCTAAACTAAACTAAGTTCCAAAACCTAACTATTCCCAACTACGACGCCAAAAACTTGATGCGATCGTTGTGCAACTCTCGTAAAGAGTTTTACAACTCTCTAAGCAGTGTACCTAATCGTTGTAGTATAGTATAGGCAAGATTCGGTGGTTGTTATCGTTCTCTAGGGGAATAGGTTGGGAAGGCTTGAACTAAATCTAACAAAGGTCTACAGGATTGAGAGAAGATTATTTATTTATTTTTGTGTTTTATAAAAAGCAAGTAAAATTCTGGTTTTGAGAGGTTGGTTGTTTTTAACTTATTTATAACTACTAAATTAATCTAAACTACTTTGGTGAAAACTATATGGTAAACGAACATATAGACTTAATCATGCACTACTTCCTTAGTTTGCTTCTCCTAATCCTATTGCCTTGTCACCCTCGTGATGATTTGTGTAAGTATTTCCTGAAGTATTAGCAAATTACACGAAAATGCCATCTACATAATATTCTCTTTAGAGCACGCAAATTAGGTTAGTATTGTTAGGATTCTGAAGCTTTCAAGTTAATTACTGTTGGCTCAAGTTTAATATGCTAGTGGAAGACTTAATGTTGGTAATGAGATTGTAGAAATAAAGTACTAAAGTCGTTAGTACTGCTGATTTGTAGTTCAGTACTGCCAGACAATGTTAGTTACTGCTCAGTCATAGTCAGTATTGTTAGTTAGTATTAGTATGCTTGTGTATTGTATTTGTACTGCTATGAGATATAAATACTTTTAGGTTTACATTCAGAAAAATCATTTTCAACACTTTTAGATTTTAATTTTCATTTTTGAGCTTTTAATTTTAATTTTAAAAATAGGAATTTTATTTTAAAAATAGTTAAAAATAGTTTTCTGAGTTTTTATGATATTTTAGACTTTTCTAAGTTTAAAAATCATTTTTCTTAATTTTTAGGACTTTATTTGCTATTTTCTAGGATTTTATTAGATTAAATTAGTTTTTTAATTCATAATAAATTCAAAAATTATCAAAAAATATTTTTCTTTTTCCTAAAATTTTCTTTTGTCTTATTTCAGGTTTAGAAATTTAGTTTGCATTTTTAAGAGTTAGTTTTGCCTTATTTGCTTATTTGTCGCGTTTTAATTGATTCCGTTAATTACCTTAGTGTTTAATTGCTTTTGTGTGCTTATTTTATTTGTTGCTTTTATTTAGTAGTCATAGATAACCAAAAAGATCTTTTCTCATTCAAATCATAATCCAGACTAAGGCGTGGTTTCAATTTCACAAGTCGTTGGGGAAACGACCCGGGAAAGCATACTTCCCGGTTTAATACGTATTATAATATATTATATATATATATATCTTTTAGAGTGGATTTTTCTTATGGGAGACTTTGGGAAAGTTCTTAATTGCTCTTTTGGAATATTATATATTTTATATTATTTTAGTGTATAGAAATACTGTATCACTCCTCAAGTTTCACAATGTTGCAGATGCCAAATCACTCTAGGAAGCAATCAAATCAAGGTTTGGAGGTAATGAAGAATCCAAGAAGATGCAAAAAAATGTTCTAAAACATCAGTTTGAAAATTTTTCTACTGCATCAAATGAAAGTCTGGACAAGGCTTATGATAGGTTCCAAAAACTCATAAGTCAATTGGAGGTTCATGGTGCTCCAATATCAAAGGAACATATCAACCAGAAGTTCCTAAGAAGTCTTCCTCCTTCATGGAATCAAATTGCTCTAATCATGATAAATAAGCCAGACATTGATGAGATTGATATTGATGACCTCTACAACAACCTTAAGGTCTACAAAGATGAGATGAAAAGGTCTTTAAGTTCCACTTCTACTTCTCAGAACTTGGCTTTTCTTTCCTCTGAGAACACTAGCAGTACTAATGAAGTTAGTACTGCCAGTGGAGATTTTGGGGTTAGTACTGCTGGTGGAATTAGTCAAGTTTCATCTACCCCATGTGCTCATGATGTAGCATGCTCTTTCTTTGCACAACCAACAACCAGTCCTCAACTTGAAAATGAGGATTTTCAGCAGATTGATGAAGATGACTTGGAAGAATTGGATCTTAGATGGCAGGTGGCTATGTTGACTGTCAGAGTGAGAAAATTCATTCAGAAGACAGGAAGGAACATGGATTTCAAAGAAAAATGACCTGTTTCACTTGATAAATCAAAAATTGAGTGCTACAACTGTCACAGAAAAGGGCATTTTGCTAGGGAATGCAGATCTGGAAGGAATCAAGGGAAAAGATCTTATGGTGACAATGGCAGGAGCAATGCACCAACAAATGAATCTTCATCACAGGCACTGGTGGCTCAAGATGGTCTAGGAGGATATGACTGGAGTAATGATTTTGAAATAGAACCAGTCAACTATGCTTTAATGGCAATCTCTTCTTCAAGCTCATCAAGTTCTTCTGACAATGAGGTACAAAAATGTTCTAAACAATGTCTTGAATCTTTTAAAACTCTTCAAAAGAATTATGATAGTGAAAGAGAAAAACATAGCAGAGCAAGACTAGAAATTCAGGGTTATGAGTTAGCCTTAGAGTCACTAGAATCCAGGATACTTGTACATGAAAAGAATGAACTGGCTTGGGGTGAAAAATATGAGTTTCAAAACTATGAGCTTAAATGCAGAGAAATAAAAATTAACAACCTTAACCTGGAATTAGAGAAAGTTGTTAAGGAAAGAGATGAGTTAAAATTAAAGATAGAAAAATGGGAAGAATCATCCAAGAATCTTGATGAATTACTCAACAGTCAAATGAGTGCTAGAGATAAAACTGGTTTAGGATATGGCACACAATTGAATGAAATGAGTAACAATTCTGAAACTGATAGTGAGATTAGTTTGAGTGTTTTTGATGTAAGATCAAGTGATGAAGAGTCTACACCAGCAAATGATAGGTTTTCCAAAGCAGATGGGTATCATGTTGTTCCCCCTCCTATAACAGGGAACTTCCTAACCCCAAGAGCTGACATATCATTTGCAGGTTTAGATGAATATGCCATTAGAAAGAAAATCATTAAGTCAAAAACAACTGAGCTTAATGCTGACACTAGTAAATCTAAAACTAGTAAGACTGTAGGTAAAACAAATAAAGCAAATACTCAAAAACCTAAGACAGTCTATGAATCAGTTAACAGAGATAAAGTAATCATTGAGGATTGGAACTCGGATGATGAGGATAATGTGTCTGAAGTGCAAACAGTTAATCCTGTTAAGACTAATGATCAAATTGGTCAAACTTCTAAGAAAGCAGGAATTGGATTTAAGAAAATAAAAGCTTGCTTTGTCTGTAAGAACACTGACCATTTGATCAAAGATTATGATTTTTATGACAAAAGGAGCCCAGAACCTAAGCTGAAAAATGTGGTAAATACTAGTCCAATGGTGGTCAAACCAGTATGGGATAATGCTAAAAGGGTTAATCATCAAAAAATTTCAAAATACCCTCATTTTAGAAAGACTTTTGTCCCATCAGGAGTTCTAACAAGAACATGTTTGATTACTCTTGTTAAGCAAAATGAGAAAAGAGTAGTTCACAAAGTTAATACTACTAGGCCAGTTAGTACTGCTAGGCCAGTTAGTACTGCTAGGCCTGTTAGTACTGTTAGACCATTTGCTCTAAAAATAGCACAAACTAGTGGTGCTATGTAACATTTCACATTTTTAGGTCATTTACGACTTTAATTATTCAATTATTTATTTTTAGGCTTTTACGCGGTCGCTTTTAATTTTTACAGTTAAGCTAAATCGAGTAAACTAAAAATGATCATTTAACATAAACGGGCATCAAACAATTAAATGTTTACGTCAAGTAAGTGTTATAAAGCTATTAGGATAATAATTTATAACTTTACGTATTTTATTTTTATTGGTTACGTAAAACGTTTACGTAACGCAATAAAACTACACTTTTGCATGCATGGCAAACCATAAACCCACCTACACTTCAACAAATACCCACTAATACCCATAGTACCCAAAAAATTCATAAACATTTGTTTAATTCAGCCCCTAGCCAAATTCTACACATATAACACACATACACTTGAAATTAAATCATTTAAACCTCCACTAACTTGAATAAACAATACTAGTTGTTAACCAATGGATCAAAGAACCACTTTTGTCTCTCCTTTGTGCACAAACCCACGGCAAGGTGATAAGAACATCAAGAAACCATAAAACTAGCATGAACATGTTGTCATTCTATCTTACACAAAGCAAGGCTAAACCTAAACTTGTCCCTAACCCTAACCTTGTACTAAATACATTAAAAACATTCTTTTGTCCCCCTTTGATTACCCACACACGACAAGGAACAAGGAGCACCAAGCATGCTTAAGCTTTGTCACATCCTTTCTTGTCCTACTTTGTCTACCTAGCATTTGTTTATATTAAACACATTACCTTACTTACCCTATATAAGAAACATATCATTCATACAACCCATTCACTAGAAAATCACAAGTAAACTCTTCCTACAACCCTCAAAACCCACGGTATACATTCCACACACTCATACAATTCATATTTTTGATTTCTAAGCTAGTACAAGTGTTCAAGGTTCATTGTTGGTCATATATAAGGTGTCTTGGAAGCTTGGATTGGGTTAAACAAGGGTTTTTACAAGAAAGGTTTTCAATTAGGGTTTATAAGAAAATTAGGGTTTTCTAAACCTAATTTTCTAGTTAGGGTTTCTTGGTTGGATTTGATCTTGTTCATCATTCATCATATCTTCATTAAGGTCTTCTAAGAACCCTAATCTTTTCATTTTATAATTTATATAATTCTTATATTGTTAATCATCACCTAGGTTTTATTTTATGAAGTTATAAAATAAAAACATGCATATGTATACACGAATTCAATTTTTATTTTGATTAAAATGATTTTTTAAATATGTCAATATGCTTAAAATAAGGATTTACAAGTGTTGGATAATTTATATAATTATTTGTTAAGTTTTGATTATTTATTTATTTATAAAGTTATGGAAATAAATAAATATGTGAGACTTATTTCTTGGACAATATGGACATATTATAATGTAGAGGACTTAATATATACACAAGATGTGCATTGTATAAATTAGAGGACTTGTGATAATTTATATAAGTTATTAACACATAAAAACAAGTTATTTAAAAGTCATAAAAACAATTCGAAGTTACTGTAGCAAACAGTACTTGTGGAAAAATATTTTATAATTTTATAACAAAATACATATTATTAGCTTTCTAAATCAATAAGAAACTTGAAAATCCGATAAATAACGAAGGAGTTATAATGTTTCAAGATTTACAATTATAAAAGTATTTTTATAAAAGAAAGTTATAAAAATAATACAATTCGAATTTAAGTTAACTATTTGATATTTTTCTGTAAAAGTAGATTGTATAAGGATTATAAAAATGTAAGAAACTTGAAAAACTGATGGGTAATGAATTTGTTATGACTTTTTCATGTTTATGTAATAAAATAAAAAAAGTAACTTTATAAAAGTAGTTTTATAAAAACATGCTACTGTTCACGACAGTGAGCTGATGAAAATTATTTTTGTTAGATAGAGCTTTTAATTATGAAGACGTGGGCGAAAGAATCACTAACCCAACCCTCATCTCACATCAAAAAACCTCAAACTAACCAAACACACCCCCTACAAAAAACCCCAACCACCATAACCATAAACCCCCCCTACCCACACCCACCCCCACCATCCCCCACAATCAAAACAAAAAACCAACCCCTCCCCCCACCTACCCTCCTACAACCTTCTTACCCCCCTCTACACCCAACTCAAAACCAAACCCCCCAACCAACACACCCTAACTAAAAACTCAAACAACCCATCATCATAACCCAAAAACAACCCTAACCCAACCCCATACCCCACATCAAAAAACCACACACAACCCCACCTATCCCCCTTAACCCCTCACATCCCTTCCAATCCCCTCCCCCCTCACACCTTAAAAACCCCCAACACAAAACACAATATCAAAAAAAAATAATCCCACCCAACCCACCCACACACAATAAAACACACCAACAACCTTATCACCCCCCCAACAAAACCACCCCTCCACCAATATTTCCCCAAAACCACAAAACTCACCTCAAATCCAAACAAAAACCCAATCCACAACACAATAACCAAAACACCCCAACCCCCCCCAACACTTATTATCATCCCTACCTACACACAACAAAATACATTCAATTAACAACCCCCATCACTCCAACACTCCCACTTAAACCAACTTAATCCAACTTAAACTCAATACCTAAACCCAAAATCATAAAACCAACCCAACAAATAATCTTATATAACACTTCCCATAAATATCACTCCAATAAACCCAAAATTTTATCTGCAACCATGAAATTATAAACAAAAATTCTAAATATAACTAAAAAAATAACTATATATTCCACAATACATCGAACACCCCAAGAGCCATTATCATGAACTGTCATAATTAATCTTTGTGTGCCCGCGCGAAGTTATAAAATTAGATTATTTTGGAGGGATATACCATCCAATCCGGTTGAGTCGCTCCACTTGTGTCACTGAGTGAACCAACGGATGATTCCATTTCGGATACGGATTTATCGGGTTAGAAACATCATCCCGGTTAATGTAGGCAATTTATAGTGCATTCAAATTAACGCAGCTTGGTGTCATGAGCTTAGGGAAACGTAATTATATTTTGTGATGTTTGCATCTGTTGCATTATCACGGGGAAAATCTTAGGTCCTCCATTAATTTTACCATTCAAACTAATTGAATTCACCAAACTTTATGTTGACGTTTTAAAAGCATGTTTTTCTCAAGTCAATGAGGCACGAGGTGCTAAGGATACATTGGGGATAGTCTTTTGGGGAATCATGCATAAAGATTTGGAGTCATTACATCTTGGGATATTTGTTATGATCTAAAATCTTATTATTTCAATGTTGAACAATTTAAGCCGTTGTGCTTTGTATTAAAAACAATTTCAGTATATCAAATGTATCATATTTTTATACGACTCTTTTAGAGGTCGTTTAATATATTGTGCTATTGATCTATAATGTACGCTCGGATACTCTTTTTCCGCGGCGACCCAATGTTGGGGTGTTACACCCAAAATAGGTTACTTAATCATTCCCTTCAGGTATTTCTCTTTTGAAGAATTGGGATGATTTACACGTCGTTTGGGCTCTTTTGGAGTAAGAAACGGCGAGATTACGAACCAGCACCTAGGACTCTTGATGATTTTTGCTCTCAAGCTGGAGATGCATCGCAAGCTATTCATGACGTGACCACATACTCATCAAATGACGGCGTCACATATTTCAAGACGGCGTCAGCGCACACCGACTCAAACACAGATCTAGAAGATTCTTCTTACGACAGCGTCACGACTAAAACACGACGCCGTCACGTCGTTTTTCCTATATATACAAACCCGAATTTAGGGTTTTGAGTGTGTAACTTTAGAATAAAAAGAGGGTACGAACCCTAGATTGTTTAGCAGCTGTAGGAGACGATTTTAGGGCCTAAAAACCCTATTGTAGCTCTTCCAATTCATGTTTTAATCAAGTAAGGTTTACTTAATCATTCAATATGTCTATGTGTTGTTTGATTTATTGCTCCTACTTTATCTTTAACATGCTTGGCTAAACCTCCTATTGTGTTTATTTATGATTGTATGAAACCTATAATGTAGTTCTTAGTGGTGTTGTTTCTTATGATAGATGTGCACGTTAGGTCTTAGAAAACCAACTTTTGTCTGCATTGTTGTTGATATGTCTAGGGAAACGTGATTGTGTAGAAAGGATACCATCGGGTAACAGTCTTTATACTTTTGTCAGTTTATTCAGATTTTTGTACCGTTTTGACGGTGGTGATTTTATGAAATTTGTGGTGAATTATGGTTTATTGTGATTAATAATCCCTTTTGGAAGGTATTATTGTGTTATTTGTATTCCGGGTGGGTTGACCCGTGAATTTTGAGAAATGCCGAAAAACGAGTCTGACACGTCCGCTAATGTCCAAATGAGTTTTGAAGGGTGTAAAGTGAAAATATGTCGTGTAAATACTCTAGGTTAATGGAAAAGTATTTTTAAAGTGAACAAAAATGCTAATTAACTTTGGGGTAAATTTTACGGTTGAGTTTTACGATTATTCAAGTGATCCCGACACGAAAAGAAAGGCCCGAGACCCCATGGGATACCATGGCCGGTCAAAAGAATACTAGGGAGACAAGATGGCTTAATTTTAGCTAACCTTGTCCAAATTATACATAAGATGCTTTCCTTATCCTCATTTTTACACATAGTTCATTTTCAAAATTAAAAAAATATCCTCTCCCTTCTCTCTTATGTTCATCCGCACCTACAACACACACACTCTTATAATTTTTGAAGTTTGATCAAGAAAACATGAAGACATAAATATTTGGGGTTGATTCTAGTGTTTGGTTATTCATTTAAACAACGTTTGGGTTGTCTGGTTCGTGTCGAAATCTATAAATTTGAAGATTTTCTTGTAAGTTTTCAAATTTAAATTTTGTTTGTCCTTTTGGGTTTATTTTGATGCATAGATGTTAGTTGTACAAGTTGATCGTGTGAAAATTGATTTTTGGAAGCGAAACGAAAGATAAAGGGGGTGTTTGGTTCGTGTAAAAAGAAAAGGAAAAAGAGGGTTTTTGTAGTTTTGATGTCGTGGTCGTGATGGTTGAATAATATATGATGTTAGAATGCTTATTTTTTATAGTAGCTTGTATGGCTTATTCGAGCTTATTTTTAAGCTATTTCTTGGCTTATTTGGGCTTATAGGCCACGAATGGATTTCCAAAATCACTAAGAAAGTGATTTTGATTATTTTTGTGTTATGACGTATGTTGTGGACTATTTTTAAGGCTTATGGTAGTAACCAAATGCGATACGTAGCTTACTAGCTTATTTTAATCTTAATATACTTAATTTTGAGCATATGGGCTCACGGCCCAATAAGTCAATTTAAGCCGTGGCTTAATGGGAGGGCTTATTGTGGTCCGGATTATTTAGACATATAAGTATATACTTATATATGTAAATGGACCTTGGTTTTGGACTTAAATAGTATTTTGGACTTATATATGTCCTAATGTACCCTTGTTGGGCCTTAAGGCCCAATAAGCGATATGTAGTAGTTATGAGTTTTTTGATAGGACTTTTGGAAAGTGTAAATTGTATTTCGATGTGATATTGAACGATATTTTAGGAAAAAAAGGTGTGGCTGGTAAGCGTTAACGATTGATTTTGGAATTTTGTCGAGAAGTGTCGTATTTGTGAAAAATTTGAAAATATGGTTTGAACCTTGGGAAAATATTGTTATTAAACGTTACGAGTCATGTCGAAATTTTCGTGAAAAGTTTATTCTTAGAAACTTCTTAATAACATGATTTTTTATTTTAAATAATAAAATATTATTTAATTATTTTATTTATTTAATAAATTCGCTAAAAGACGAAAAATATAATTTTTTTCGAAACTTCTCAGATATGTTTATTATGAGAAAACGTTTCATTTTCAACCATATTATGATTATTTTGGAGTGACTAAGGTTACCGAATGGACTTGTCGAGACATATTTATAATTATTAATTATAAATATTTATGTATATTACTTATCTATTTTTCTTAAATAGTATAAGTATGTATTACCGAGTAATGAGTTTGATATGATTGTGGAGATATGTCGTCAACCATCACACCACTAAATTGTTTTGGGTAATTGTACAACGCGTCTAAACTCTATGCATCAAACGCGAAGATTGTTTTGGAAATGGATGATTAAATTGGGACATTAACTGGACTAGGTCGTGTGCGGGCGTCGTTGCATTTGCTTGTGTGATTGAGATTTGGTTGCTAAAGACTTGCTTGAGGTGAGTTCTCGTAGCCCCACTTTTTACTGGTTTTTCCGTTGAGGGAAAATGATACTCAAATGTGTTTTGAAATGTTTTGAATTCATCTGTGCGAACTGTGGTTTTATTTTTGGGACAAGTTACGTGCTTATGACTGCTATGTGAATATTATGTGCTGAATGATTGTTTGGGTCGGAGGGGTACGCCTATCACAGTATTTGCATGATTGTTTGGATCGAATGGGTACGCCTACCCAGTATTTGTGTGGTTATTGGAGCGGATGGGTACGCCTACCCAGGTTTGTGTGTGGTCCTACCCTAATTTTAGTGCTCTAGCTGGTAGGCCCATTAGGTGCGTAAGTGACATATGGTTATTGATTAGCGGTGATGCTAAGGTTGTTGGTATATATTCACTGTCATATAGCATTATTGTCCACTGTTGAAATATTGGCACAACTTTTGGGTTTAAGGTCAAACCTACGAGCTCACCAACATTATTGTTGACGTTTTCGAGTATCATTTTCAGGTGAAGTGAAAGAAGAATAGTTTGGTGATTGTGATAGCAGACTTAGAAGTATCCCGAGTGGATTTTCATGTGAAGTCTTGCTTGCTTGTTGTTTGATTCTAGTATTTGAATGTTTTGGATTAAGTTTGGATTTTGGACCCCTGTGAGGGCATTTGAATAATTGTAAGAGATTGTGGATTTTAGTTGCGATTTGGGACATCACTCGAGTTTGTTCGAGGTTGATGGTCTTCATAGCACTTGGAGTTTATGCAATGTAGTTTTCTCTATTTTGTATCTTTTGTTATGATTGATCATTATGTTGCATTCCCGAGTTTCCGCCATTGTCGAGGTGTGACATTATGGGTTTACATGCATGCATGAATGTGTTTTATTGCGAAACGTAGACGTTTTACGTAACGAATAAAAATAAAAAGTGAAAAGACAATAATTATCTTCGTAATAATTATATAAAACTTGTTTGACGTAAACTTTTATTTGTTTGATGCCCGTTTACGTTTAATGTTGATTTTTAGTTTACGCGATTTAACTAAACGTTCAAAATTAAAAGTGAACGCGTAAGAGTTTAAAATAAATAGTTGGATATCTATTGACGTAGAAAGATGTGAAAATGTGAATTGTTACACAACTATACAACCTAAAAATCATATACCAATTAAAATTACTAAGACAAACTTAAACAAATCGTATAATTTAGCTTATTGGATTAATTGGTGCTTGAGAGAACCATCTTTCGAGATAAAACAAATGGATTTCTGATTATTGTGTTGGATTTCTTATCAATTAAAATGTTGGTAAATTGATTTTGGTTTTTGTGGATGTTTGATTTGGCACAAAAAATTTAGGGTTGATTACCTGGGTTAATCGTTTGATTTGGGGGCGTTTTTTTTTGTTTGCAATGAATGCTGAAAGACAGAAACTTGATATGAGCCATGATAATCGTTTTTGATTTGTGGGGTGTGTTGTTCCTTGAATCGATTTGTGATAGGAGTTATAACTTCAATCATTGTTTCTGCTTCACAAATCTAGTTTTCAAAATTCTCGGTGTGTGTGGTTTTTTTAGGGGTTTTGTTAGACAAATTATTCTTTACATTAAATGTTGGAAGTACAAGGCATGGGATGATGTTGTGTTAAAGTTGAAAACTCGTCTTTCTAAGTGGAAGGCGAAAACTCTCTCGATTGGAGGTAGAGTTTTTAAAAAGCGTGTTTTATATAGGTTATAGACTATTAGACTAAGGATGCGTTTTGTTTGAAGGGATGAGAGTAGGATTTATGAGTACTATTTTTTTTTTGAAAAACGCAACGCGCGGGTACCCTAAAATAAAAAATTTCGACGAACACTATTTTATTAATTATTACTTTTTTGTGAAAATAAATTTATAGATGTTAATAATTTGATGTCACATGTTTTAACTCTATAATCAATATTAATGTTTTTATTATACAATTGTGATATTAAATATTTTACTGAGCAATGTTTTTCTGTTGTTCAGTATGACTATTTGATTATGTAAAACTAAGCTTCATAAATATGTGTTTAAAAATAAATGCTTTATTTTTTATTTTTATTAGCTTTGGTTATAATTAAAATGATTATAAAAGTAGTAACTTGCTTATTTGTTATATATGTTTATTAAATTGTACGTTTGGAGTAAATTGTTTTTTTAATATTATCATTAATTTTATGTGTTATTTAATGTATGACGTGCACTTAATAGTTGTAAACAAAAGCTTTAAAAACTTGTTATGCTTAAAATAAGTTTTCAATTATGCTTTAGTTGTATATGTACAAGGGAATTGATTTGTACACTCACTTATTTGATTGAAACACTCCACTGTTTGCAATATAATTGTACGTTATTTACAATGTGTTTTATATACTTGTACAATGGGTGTCCCAATCAAAATATTGAATGTGCAAATCAACACCCATCGTACAATATGCTTTCTATGTTGTATTACTTAAAATTTTGAGATATTAAGTGAAGAAAGAGTCTTTTTTGCTTTATATATAATATATATAGATGATAATCATGCCTTCTAAACATGCCTAATATCATACTTACAAATATAATATTGAGTGTGCAAATCACCACCCATCGTACAATATGCTTTTTATGTTGTATTACTTAAAATTTTGGGCGTAGTTTAGCAAAGGATAAAGATCCTCTCATGTTCAAAATGAACATGAGAGGTAATGTTTATTTTGTGTGAGTGTATATCTTAAATAAAATACAATAAAATTCTTACAAGGTGCCTCACTTTTTTTTCTCCCTCTCACAATAAACTCAATATTACCCTCTCATGTTCATTTTGAAAATGAGAGGATCTTTATCCTTCAGCAAAACTCTTTCAAAAAGTAAACCAACTCTTTTTGTTATTCCTAATATACCCTCACTAATAATTAAATAATTTTTATTTATTTTGTTTGTCTGATTTTATCTTCTCTATTAACGCACGTCATCCCTATTAACCCACCATCATCCCTATTGCCAGAATTTCTCCCTCCCTCACCATCAAATCTCTTTTTTCTTTTCTTTTTTACTCATTGTTATTAATCCTCGTTTTGACCTTATTAATAACTACATGTGATGATGATGATGGAAATAGTTTTAAAAATCATTGTTATCAAGAAATAAAAATTTATGTATATGGCGTGCAAGAATGTGAAAGGGTTTCAATGGTGGGTAAGCAGCTAAGACCTATTCCTCTCTTGATTGTGCCCTTTGATTGATCTGTTTCCATTCACCGAATATCATTCAATTATTGTGATTATCCTTGATGCGATGCTTTATTACTACTAGATCAGATTCGACGTTCATTAAATTAGGGTTTGTGATTTATCATTAAATCATGTTTTCTACTGTCTGGAACCATCATCTGATTTTAGTGGTTTTAGATGGGTTGTTAAGTGACGATCCTTTTAATTGTTTATATTTAGTTCGACGTAATACATTATCTTGGTTTCGAATCAAAGGCCTCACTCTCTTCCCTTTCCTCAGCTCGAATCTCCCTTCAATCCAAACTTCGTCCGATTCATTATGGGCGAAAGCAATTGGCAAACAGTCACCAGGAAGAAACTTAGCTCCAGGTCCGCAGTGGGTATCCACCGTTCGAAAGAGGACGATGTTAATCGCATCTCCACATCCATTTTTGTTACTAATTTTCCCCAATCATTCACTGCCAAGGATTTGTTTCATGTGTGCAAGCAGTACGGTCATGTTGTCGATTCCTACATTCCTGATAAGAAGACGAAAGCAGGTAAAAGGTTTGGTTTTGTCCGCTTCATAAATATCTTTAATGTGGAGCGACTGGTGTCCAATTTATGTACCATTTGGGTCGACCGCTTTAAACTTCATGCTAACACTGCAAGATATCAAAGACCCCCTTTGAATAAAAATGGCCCTCAAGAAGTGAAAACTATTGATCCTTCCAGAAACTCAAGACAGATACCCCAAAAGGTTAAAAATAATGTGGTTAGTGACAACTCATACGTCAACATGGTTAAGTCTTATTCTTCGTTAGAAAGGGGGGAAGATAATTCCAGCCCGGCTATTGTTATGGATAATGATTGTTTGAACTCCAAAGACATCTCAAAAGATCTGATGGGAAGAGTGAAGGAACTCGAGTCCCTTACCAATCTCAAGTCGGCTCTTTCCAATAAAGGCTTTGCTGATTTAAGTATTCGATATTTGGGTGAACTTTGGGTTCTTCTGGAATTTTCATCTGCCGAGTCTATGGAGCTGTTCCAAAAGAATGAAGATGCGGGTTCGTGGTTTTCAGAACTGAATCATGCCTCTATTGATTTTATCCCAGAAGGCCGTATCGTTTGGGTAGAGGTTGAAGGCGTCCCCTTTAAACTTTGGTCGGGGAATACCTTCAAAAGGCTCACGGTAAAATGGGGCGACCTATTGGATGTTGATCAAGATGTGAGCTCTTTTCACTCAAAACGATTATGCTTGTTTACGAAAAATTATATGAACATACATGAAACATTCAAGATTCTATTCCGCGGTAAGGTGTTTTGGATCCGCGCGAAGGAAGTCCCTGGATGGGTTCCAGAATTACTTGAGGATTCTGATGATGATGACTCCGACGATGAAGACCATATGGATGACGGTTTCATGGAAGGTGATATCAATGAACAGAACTCGGATTGCAATGGTGACAGTAGTACAGTGGAAGTGGTACCTGAAACTTCTTTGAGATAATCTGTATGATTCGAAGAAGCAAAATTGGATACCTGTTTTATCTATATACACATTTACTCAACAAGGATGGGATCACTATGAATGATATGACCAATGGAGAAAAGTCAAGTCTTAAATTTCCTCCCGGATTCACCCCTGATCAGGTTGATGTGGGATCAATAGGTGATCATCATTTGTGCGAAGAAGTCCCTATCAGAAGTGCTGAAAATAATACTAAGGAAGGATCCAAGGCAGACTCTGCACGCATCAGTAGATTCAAGAATTCAGAAGCCCCACGTACCGGTGGATCATTTTTGAACTTAATGGAGGAAGTTGTGAAAAGATGTCAACAATGGGATATAACATGGAAGGTTGTGTGAATAATCTTTCCGAGATAATCAAATCTCAAGGAGTGTCATTGGATCATAGATGAATTTTTTATCCCTAAATATCCAAGGCCTTGCCCAAAAGGCCAAAAAAGATTGGGTTAAGGAGTTATGCGTTAGTAATAAAGTCAACTTTCTGGCGCTTCAAGAAACTAAGATGGAATCTATGGATCTTCGTTGTGTCAAGAGTTGCTGGGGAAATTACGCTTTTGATTACAATCATAGTAATTCGGTTGGAAACTCGGGCGGCATCCTATGTGTTTGGGATCCAGGTTCTTTTCAGAAAATCAATCATACCATTTCTGATTATTTTGTCATTCTTCAGGGAGTTTGGCTCAAAAACAGCACTGATCTCCTGGTTGTGGTTGTGTACGGGCCTCATGACCAGAGTGACAAACGCATTCTTTGGGATTACTTGTCTCATTCGATAAATAGGTGGAAGGGAGAGGTTGTGTTGATGGGTGACTTCAACGAAGTTCGGTTTAAGTCGGATAGATTTGGGACCGAGTTTAATGCCAAAGGTGCGGATGTCTTTAACTCCTTTATTGCAACCGCGAGTCTTGTGGAAGTTCACTTAGGGGGTAGCTCATTTACGTGGTGCCATAAGTCTGCTACTAAAATGAGCAAACTTGATAGGTTTTTCATTTCGGAGAATTTGTTAAACATTTTTCCTCATATATCTGCTATTACTTTGGATAGATCTTTGTCGGACCACCGTCCTATTCTTCTCCGTGAAGTGTCTTTTGATTACGGGCCAATCCCTTTCAGATTTTTTCATCACTGGTTGGAGTTGGAAGGATTCAACGAGTTCGTTATTGATCATTGGAATTCTGCTCCTGTGGATTCTAATAACGGTATGCATAACTTTGTGGGTAAATGAGATTCCCTTAAGAACAAATTCATAACTGGATCAAAAGTAATCGAAGTAACAGGAAAGGTGCTTCTGATTCGCTCAAAAATGAACTTCGCCAGTTAGACGAGCTCATTGACCATGGTAAAGGTTCTGATTTGGTGGTCACTAAACGATTGGAAGTAATGAATGAAATACAGCGTATTGAAAAACTTCATACGATGGACAAAGGCCAAAAGCAAAAAAAAAAAAATCGATAGAAGGCGATGAAAATTCTCGATATTTTTCAAGGATTTTTGAAATAAAAAGGCCGGAACCAAAAGATACATTAAGGGTTCTTGGTTGATGGAGTTATGGCAAGAGCAACCGAAAGACTTCAAACAAGAAATCTTGATCATTTTCGTTCCAGTTTTGAAGGACCAATCCTACCAATGCATCGTGCCACCGTGGACATGATCTTTCCGAGACAACTTTCCAATGATCAACAGATGGATCTCGAATGTGAAGTGACTAAGGAGGAGTTGAAACGAGCAGTGTGGGATTGTGGGGTAGATAAATCTCCGGGTCCTGATGGTTTTTCTTTTGGGTTCTATCGACAACTTCAGGATTCCATAGAAAAATGGATGTGTTCTCGGCCGTTAGACACTTCTTCACCTTCGTGGATATTCCTAAAGGTTGCAATTCCTCTTTCATTGCCCTCATTCCAAAAATTCCTAATGCTAATTTGGTTAAAGACTTTAGACCTATTAGCCTCATTGGTAGCATCTATAAGATTATAGCGAAAATTTTGTCGAACAGACTTGTTATGGTATTAGGAGATATTGTAAGTGAAGTTCAATCGGCTTTTATTGCGGGAAGACAAATTCTTGATGGTCCTTTTATCCTTTATTAGAAGTTTTTTGCAATGGGGGTAAAAGCAATAAGAAACAATCTCTGATTTTCAAAGTTGATTTCGAGAAAGCGTTCGATTCAGTTAGATAGGACTTCTTAGATGACATTCTCAGAAATTGTGGCTTTGGTCACTAATAGGTGTAAATGGATCCAACGTGGGTTTTTAATGTCTTCGA
This sequence comes from Tanacetum coccineum, assembly GCA_026074375.1. Taxonomy (NCBI): domain Eukaryota; kingdom Viridiplantae; phylum Streptophyta; class Magnoliopsida; order Asterales; family Asteraceae; genus Tanacetum; species Tanacetum coccineum. The sequence continues at coordinate 25,587 of BQNB010048108.1, forward strand.
GGGTTTCTAACTTATCAACGGGATTCCTACCGAAGAATTCAATTCTTCAAGGTTTTGAAGCAAGTGACCCCTTTCGCCTTTCCTTTTTATTCTCGATATGAAGCCTACATCTTTCATTTCAAAAAGTAGTAGATGCAGGTATGTTCAAGGGAATTACTCTTAGCCATTCGGTCAATTTATCTCATATGTTCTATGCCGATGACGCGGTCTTTGTCGGTCAATGGACGGATAGAAACATTAACACTCTTACTCATGTGTTAGAATGTTTTTACCATGTGTCGGGTCTTCGTATAAACATGAGTAAAAGCAGGATTATGGGCATCCATGTGGAAAGTGACAAAGTTCATCACGCGGCCGGAAAACTTGGATGTCTTATTCTTAATACTCCATTTTCTTATTTAGGCACCAAAGTGGGAGGCATAATGACTCGGGCAGAGGCTTGGAAAGAGGTCATCGATAAAGTCGCATCCCGTCTCTCAAAATGGAAAATGCGCGCCCTTTCCATCGGTGGTCGGTTAACTTTATTGAAATCGGTTCTTGGTTCAATTCCAATCTTTTATATGTCCATATACCGTGTTCCGGCGAGTGTCCTTAAGAAGTTGGAAGCTATCAGATGCAACTTCTTTAATGGCCATGAGGAAGTAGTCGTAAAGCCATCTTGACTAATGGAATATGTTCTTGCTGACAATGTAAACGAGGGCCCTTGGGAGTCTCGAGCCTTTTTGCCCTTAATAGGGGATTGATGATGAAATGGATGTGGAGATTCTACAGCTACGATACTTCTCTATGGTCCAATGTCATTAAAGCGATTCATGGAGACGACGGTAATGTAAATCTTACCCGTAAATCAGGTATGAGATCCTCCTGGTCTTATATTGTTAATGAGGCTAAGGCTTTGGAGATCCAAGGTGTTAATGTATTAGATATAAAAAACTATTTCATAGCTAAAGCTAATTAAAAGCTATCAACGATTTATAGTGTCACCAAAAGATTATATTTATTGGCTTAATTATCAATTGTAAATGAGATATTATACTATATTAATTTCGAGAAACTAATTAAAGATTTCACATAAAAACTTGAAAAAATAAATTTTATATAAACTATTTTTCGACTATTTAACTTTAATAAAAAGGCCCCATCTTAATGCCTCGCTTTAGGCCTTCGTGAAGGTTGAGCCGCCCCTGCCCATCGTACAATATATTTTCTATGTTGTATTACTTAAAATTTTGGGCAGAGTTTAACTCTTTCAAAAAGTAAACCAACTCTTTTTGTTATTCCTAATATACCCTCACTAATAATTAAATAATTTTAATTTATTTTGTTTGTCTGATTTTATCTTCTCTATTAATGCACGTCATCCTTATTAGAGCATCCACAATGCTTCAAGTCTTCAATGACTTGAAGCATTTATGGCAATAAATGTTAAAGTGAAGATGTCTTGATACATTGATTACTACACTTGCAACTAAAAAGCTATTCCTTCCAAAGACTTGGCTGGTGCCAAGTCTTTCTTCAAACTCCTTTAAAAAGTCTTCCCACTCAATGGTTAAAAGCTTTTGTAAAACTTTTTCAAATAGTGAAAAACTTTTCATAAAACGCCCCATTGGAGATGCTCTTAACCCTATTGCTAGAATTTCTCCCACCCTCACCATCAAATCTCTTTTTTCTTTTCTTTTTTACTCACTGTTATTAATCCTCGTTTTGACCTTATTAATAACTACATGTGATGATGATGATAGAAATAGTTTTAAAAATCATTGTTAATCAAGAAATAAAAAATTATGTATATGGCGTGCAAGAATGTGAAAGGGTTTCAATGGTGGGTAAAATCAATTTTGACATGGGATTTTTGCTTTTGTCAGAATATATACTTTGGGTATGTTTGGCAAAAGTAACTGTTGCTGAAACTGAAGATGGAGCTGCAGATGGAGATGGTGATGGAGATTATGAAAAGAGATTATTTTTATAAGCTGCATGAAGTAACATTTGATTTTAAGAGATTATGAAAGATTTTTTTTTTATAATCTCTTATAATTTTGTCTACCAAACGAAACATATATTTTAAGTAGCTTATTTTTCAAAAAAATAAGCATAATCTCTTGACAATCTTGTGTACTAAACATGCCCTGTATGAGATTGTTGGTGTCGATGGTCAGTTTGTGCGCAAGGAAAAAAAGAAGACCATGTGAAGGGCAAATAGGATTATTCTAAAATGGGTGCTACTATTGGTACCCTCTGGCTCACCGAAAGTACAAATGTTTCGTATTTTTGATGCCTTTTGTCTTTCTATAGTGCAACACAGTTTTTTATCAGTTTCTGTTCCGTATTTTTTAACAGTTTAACACTTTTGACTTGTTAAACTTTATTATTTTCATTCCACATTCTGCGTTTCACAGTTTTATAACATAAACAAAATAAGAAAAAATAAAAAAAATAAAAAACCGAAAAAACAAAGAGGTACGAAGGGGGTACCAATGACTTTTTAGGGGATACAAATAACCAACCCCTTCTAAAAATTTGACTGCACTTTTAAAATTATGACAGATGTGACTACAATATGCTTAGGCATGTTTGTAGGTCCATTTATTAGGCACATATATCACTTCTTTTTTTTTTATGTGAAAAACCTAGCCATCTTAATTTTTCTCTCTTTTTATTTAATTCAAAAGTAGGGGTGTTGATAGGTTCGGTTATCGGGTTGTTCGTTTAAGAATTTTCTTTTCAGTCATATCGAAAACCGAATCGAACCTAACTAAAATTCAACCGAACCGAAAACTGAATTTGAATTCGATTTGGTTTTCAGGTTGACCCCAATTACACCATTTATTTAAAAGAAAAATAATAATTAAGTAGATATTTACAAAAAAAAATCATTTCATGCGGAAAAAAGTGTTATTTTATATTCGGATGAAATTTCAATGGAAAAATATATATTTACATAAATTCGGTTTTTGGTTTAGATTGTCAAACCTATATCTAACCCGAAAACCGAATTTGTACTTCGGTTCGGTTTCGGAAAATTCGATTCGGTTATTAGTTCGATTCAATTGTTTTCGGTTCAGTTCGATTTCGGTTTTTTCGGTTTTTCTGCTCACCCTTATTCAAATGCTATACTAAATCCGAATCTAAATTTAAATCTAAATATCCATCTTAATTCTAAACCCATCTTTAAATCAAACGGACCCTAAATATTACATGGGCTTTATATTACTATATTGTGTCAAAATCTTGGGCTAAATTATCTATATTCGGCCAATTAAAAATATATTTGATTTCTTGCAACTGCTTCTTCTAATAAAGTTCCGTAAGTTCCTTTAAAGAAAAAACTAATGTTGGTTGATCTCGTGTTGAACATGTTGTCGCAAAACAAATCTATGGGCATCCACTATAATGAGTTTATGAAAAAGTCTATAAAATTATCTATATACGGCCAATTAAAGATATATTTGATTTCTTGCAACTGCATCTTCTAATAAAGTTCCGTAAGTCCGTTAAAGAAAAAACTAATGTTGGTTGATCTCGCGTTGAACATGTTGTCGCAAAACAAATCTAAGGGCATCCACTATAATGAGTTTATGAAAAGGTCTATAAACATAAAAAGTTTTATGTTTTATTTCAACCATAGTGGACACTCATTTCATGTCTATGTGAAATGATGAGATCCTAATTCTTGAACCTCTTTATAAATTCAATGCATTTAATTTATTAGTTATATAAGACATTTATGAAATTGTATATTCTACTCGTCTTGCCATAAATCAAATTTAATGATATATTACAACAAAATAAGTAGAACATGATAAAAAAAAATACATAATTCATGTGACATAGCTGCCAATCTGATGCATAGCAATATGCATTTCAATGATATATTTGTCCATAGTCGTCTACTTTTTCAAAGGTGGTGGAGCGAAGAAAGGAATTTGAGGAATAGTTGTGGGAAGGTTTGGAATGGTAGGCATAGAAGGCAATGGAGGGAGCGAAACTTTTGGCATGTTTGGCAATGTCGGGATAGTTGGCATCTGAGGTTGTGGCATGTTCGGGATGGTGGGCATCTGAGGTTGTGGCATGTTTGGAATAGAGGGTATCTGTGGTAAGTTTGGAATGGCGGGTATTTGTGGTTGAGGCGTTGAAGTTGCTTGTAACAAGTTGCGTGAAGCATAACACATCTCATTGCTCGCAAGAGAGACTAACACAAGGACGGAAATGAAAATGTAGCTGGTGGAAGCCATGATTACGATTATATATCGTTTGCTAAATCAAGCGTTTACTAGGGTGGGAAGAGGCCGGCAAATAAACTAGAATTGCTTGTGAATGATAATGTGCATAATGAAGGTATATATACGGAATGCCTGAGTGGTTCAAATGCTTAAAAATAAAAATCATATGTTGTGGTAAGACTTTTATGTGGTTAGTTAGGAACCACACAGATGTAGGTAAACAACATTAGATTTCCATATTAATTAGTTTTCTTGCCACATAGCCCAAATACTCTGTTCAAAGATATATAAAAGAGCAGGCTGGGTCATATGATTAACTTTCAAACAGGGTCACGCTGGGTTGACACGTCAACACCCGTTTTACTTGATTTTATGGATTTTTGTCTACAGTTCCGGAAAAAGGTTTTCTAATACCATCTATGTAATCCTCACATTAGGGACTCGTAATTAAGTAGAAATACGATAAACAATGAACACACCTGAATTGTTAAACATCCAATGCATACTAGCCATAAAATATCTTCAGCAATGGATCGAAGTCTTAAGAAAACTTACAAACCAATGTCAAAATTAAATAGACCAACTAAAATAAATGAGATAGAAGTCACTGCCAAATGATAAGATTTTACCATCCATCACGACATCCCACCTCGCAACCATCTTTGCAGATAGTCAGCCAAGGTCTTTCCCTACAAATTTGAGGTAGCACGGTATTTGCTATAAGAATCAAACTAGTTTGTCCTATCCCAGTCCATTGTAAAGCATGAAAGTAAGGCTTCTTTAGATATTTAACTGATTTGAGATATATCCCTTGGCGGTTACAAATATCAAGATTCCGAAGAAGTCTAAATTCATGTTGAAGTCTTCCCCTTTTAGCCAAAGCCTTCATGGCCTTATTCGTAACCAGTAAGCAATTTCTGATGGCCTGCACAAACATCAGCAATGACGGTAATCGCGTTATCTGTAATACGCATATGACCAAGATCTAGAGATGGCAAGGTCTTGCCAAACCTTTACTTCCTAACAAGAATTTAATCCCTTTATCGGTTACCCACTTGCAGCCTCTTAAAGCTAGACACATGTAAGATGGGAGCAGTTCCCTCACCTAGATATAGCCTTTCCATCGTCCCGATATTTCGGTGCTCCCTAAGGTTTAAGACGTCACGAGTTGTGCATCTAGATGGGAAGAGATACTGCAGATGGGAAATACTGCTAATGCAGAAATCTGTTACTCTTGTGCAGCCAAACAAATCAAGAACCTCTAATGAAGTACATGATGTCAGTAAGTCACGCACTCCTTTACTGGTTATAGATTTGCATGATACCAACTTTACCTCTACAAGGGACGTGTGAACCTTACTGACATCTTTAATTGTCAAGTCTCCTAAACCCCAAGCATTCCGAATCTCAAATTTCTTCAAATTTAAACATGCAGTGAGAAATGATGTGAAGCTCTTACCAGTAATAGCAACCACCAAGCATAATGAGAGGAGAATGTAACGAAGCAAAGAACGCTAACAAGATTTCAACATGTAATGAACATATAAAGGACATTCCCCATTCTAAAAAAAACCCATCAAAGATAAGGAGCAGAAGTTACGGTATCCATGGAATAATAAAAAAACATTAAACTTGATAATACCGATTTAACTAACATTTCTACAAATCACATATCTGAAAGATGTGTAGCATATATTGCATCTACAATCGCATAAGATTCCATAAATGACATTACTTAACAACATTAAATCAGTGATAAAAAAAACTAAAATAGATGAAAGTGATTTTTCCACACCTTAACTACAAAATAGGTCCCTTGAAGTGTGACCGTCATCAATTTGATAAGTTATCGTCATAATATATACGTGAATCCAAGTGATCAAGCAAAAGTAGCGATTCCTTGTAAGATCCCATGAAGAATGAGCTATCCACTCCAGAAATCTCAAGATTCTTGATTTCATGTGAGCAGGGGTCGTAAACATCTAGTGTGGCAAGACTTACGCCCTCCTTTCGAATTTCAAATATAGTTTCACCACTCTTACTAAACCCCAATATTTCACTTACACGTGCGCCAATTGTGAATAGCTTTCTAAAAGACGAATCATGCTCCATCACCCATACACCACAACATTCTGCTCCGTCGACATAAACAGATCCATACACAACAAGAGACTCCCTTAGCTTAGATGTTTTGTAAGCAACGGATAAACGATTCAAACTGTTTTTATTTCTACTCAACATCAAAGATAAATTTATATAATATCCTCTTAAAAATGTCAAAGTTCAAATTTAAAATACCAAAATAAAAGTAACAACACATTACTTCCACTGTAACAAAAGTAGGCCTCACTTTGAATCTCAATGATGTCTCGATTCATTTATCCTATTTATGTTTTTTATATGAATATACCGCTTAGAAAATTCAAAGCATCACCCTAAAATTTGCTTAAATGTTACCAAGTATTGATTACTACGCTTTTTTCATATTAACTAGAAGTGTATAAATGTATATCATTAAAGGTAACAAATAAAAACTAACAAGTATTGTTCTTTTTTGGGCCGAAAAAAATTAATGGGTAATTTGGTAGCTTTTCCAAAAAAAAACTTGGTAATTGGGTAAACTCGTATCGACACGCGATCTTACAATCCTACTTACGATCCTACCTCTTATGCGATCCTACCTCTTATGCGATCCTACACCGATACTACACGATTTTATCAAATGGGCACGTAAGATCGTACGATCTTACGTGTAAACTCGCGAGTTTGACAGCGTTGCATCAAACAACAATTTAATTCGGGTCAAGGAATTAAGGAATTGGATTTGCCCCCGTTTGTCTTCTGTTCAACAAAGAAACCGCCCTTCCTTTTTCAACTTGAAAGACATCTCAGGAAAGAGCTAATCCAATTGAAAAAAATTCTTTAGTAGCGAAAACCCTTCCTACTCAAGAATAAGTTAAGGAAGTAAAGCATTTTTTTAGGTTTTCTTTCAAAATCTAGTAAGCGTTCTTTTAGTTTTTTTAGAAATTTAATTGTACTAAATTAATGTTAAATTTTGTAGTTTTTGTATCTTTTTGCACTAAAATAGTGCAAAATATACTTTTAGTAACATTTGAGATAGTAATTTGGTGGGACTATTCATACGGAACTTTATTTTTTGTGGAGTACGGAACCGCCTTTAGTTGCTCTCAATGGAGTCTCCCCTCACACTGTGACACCCTTTTTCACGCGCCAAACCTTTTGGGACACCCCTCTGTCACGCATCACCCTAAGGAAAAAAAAACGAAAAATAGGTGAGAGGACGACTGACAAAAAACGTGGTTATAATTTAAAAATTATGTAACAATAAAATAGAGAATAATCAGTATTACAGCGGAAGCATAAATCTTTAAAACTTTTCCTATTGCAGCGATCCACATACATGACTTTGACTAATCAATAATAAATACAAACACTTGTGTATCTTGTGGAGGGAGATCAGCCATGAACTCAAAAGATCAACAATATGACCTTATGACTTTATCCACAGCTAGTCTACATTAAGACTACAACAACTTCAGTAATGTTAGCGTATGAGAGTTTTAGCTCAAATGGCTAAAGCCTATACGGCCATAACCAACCCACAAAACTAAAGGCCAATACATAGGCAAGTATCAGCCGAAAGCATAACATCCTCCAAACCGTTATTGTACTACTGTTGTAGTTACCTCATTAGTGAAGAGGTAGTGTCGTGGGTATTCCATTAGGACATGCATATTGTGTTGAATATTCCCATAACGACAAGAGCCAAGGATGTCACACCACGTGTCATTCTTGTCTCGTCCATAGGACGATCTCCACATGGGCCATTTAGAACCGTCAGATCAAATCCCCTGTTCACATACAACCCTAAATGCATTCTCATAAATACACATACATTTCATGAGAAGAACTACCTTCATCTTCTCCACAATTACACACACTAAACCTTAGTTGTATGTGAGTGTTAACCCATAAACACTCGTATCTCGGGGTTCTTACTACTCAAAGAAAACTGAATATACGATTCGCCTCATCTCACATACTCACACCCCAAACCTATACCAATCCTTACTTTACGTGTTATATGTAAACATGGCGCCTGGGACCCATGACATAAACAAAGCCGCCGATTTCCATTTTACCGACGCCGGAAAACCCGAAAATTTTATCCTCTTTCTTTACAAACACGAACAAAACTTTCATCTCATCTTCTTATAATAACTAAAAAACTTCGTTTTAAAAACATGACAGATTAACAAAACCAACAACCACCACCACTACCTTTGTCCGACATCTTTAGTCCCATAACTGTTTTTTCCTTTATTCTTGTTTCATAATGTTAAATCAATTGCTTAAATCTGTGATTTCTATGCAAACTTTATGCAGCTGCAAAGACTTTAAGAAGGTTGCTAAACAAGAGTTTGTGTTAAAGCTGCTGAATTTTCAAGATTCTACATCTACTTGTACCCTTGATTACAGAATGTATCGTCATCCAAAAAAACATCCTTTTTATTATGTGCCAGATACAGAAATTAGATTGTTGAGTCCAGTTTCGGAAATGTAACCGGATTTCAATATATCTTACCCAGAAACTAATGTTTAACATATCATCTGTTTTTAGCTGTTTAACGGGGTGACTAATGATGATCTAATTGTGTTTGGTGAATTCTTAGCAGGGTCTTTTGGTGACTTGGTGTTGGCTAATGATTTTCTTAAACGATAATCCGGTCCATGATGACAATGGGTCAATTATCTGTGGACCTTTAAAACACCCGAGACTCATCATGGCAGCTGTCAACACATTTGCACCTTCATAGATTCATGAGCAAACAAGATCAAATACAACTTGAAGTCGGTCAAGTTTTCAGAGTCGGCTATAGCTTCCTCCAAAGTCATTTTACCTTTACCCTTTTCAAGTTTAGACTGCACAAAGAAATGGAGTTATAGCTTTTTCATGTTAGTCTAAAAAACGAATCCATTAATAGATCAACTTTTTAGAATTTTATGTTTGTTTCATAAATGCTTCTCATAGACCTCTTTGCAATCAACTTTTTGCAATGGCTCTTTTAGGGTTACATTTTTACTTGCAGGTCGAATTTCCTATGTAGTACTTGTTACAATATTGACCATTTAATAGGTCGACTTGGGTTAGTTTTTATCCCTAAGGGTCAAATGGTTGAGATAAATTATCGAACTAAAGATGTATAAAATAGGGCGCTTCCATTTTCGACACTTCCAACATATATAAAATGAGTCTTTCTTCTTTTATATTTGCTATAAATTCAGCCTCAATCATCACAATCTTTTTTAACAGAATCATCAAGGTAACTAACTAAACTCGTGTCTGTCAGAATGTATTTCTCTTATAATTCACACCTAAAAGTACTAGTTCTAGTAAATTTAGTTTTTGTTTCAAGACATCAGTACTTAATTATAAGTTAATTTGTCATTAGTATTCAATATATTGATTTACATAACCCAAAATGATAGACATGGTGTTATCCACCTAAGCGTATTCTCAAAGACATGGTTAAAACACAAAGTAACTAATGTCATATAATAGGACCGTAATTTAGTTGATGGTTCATTTGTATAGCTATAATCATCGACATCCTCAGTAAGTAACTGAGGTTTTATTTCTTAAAAGGGGCTAATTTGGTCCCACGGTTACTGGTTCTTGCTTATCACTCACGTTACCAAACTATCACACTTCAAGACGGTACAATTACCAGATTAGCTCTTTTTCTTTTACTAAATTGGCAAAAAGGAAAACGGGTGAGGTTTTCCCTGTCTGTGCTATCTTTAACTCAGATGTAGGTGACCTAACCGGGATATCCTCTTGACCGTTTCCGACCCTTTCCCTTGCCACCCCATGATGTGTACCTAGTGGCCCCCTTGGTGATGGTTACTAAATTAGCAAACTAGCACATAGCATAAAATTTGGTTGCTCTTTCGCGACATTAGCCCAAACTCTAAATACTAATTTGAAATAAAATCTAGCTCTAAACATTTACAATGGTATTTAAGTTAATCTGCAACAACAAACATATAAACTGTAACAAGTTGAATACAAAGTTCAGATGAGTTATTACAACTAACCACTTTGTTCTTCTTCAGATTATGGTTTGACTTTCATAACAAGTGAACAGCACAATGTTGAATTTGGGACCTGTGAGAGAGAGCGATTATCTCACAGGGAGAGCTTAAGGGAGGGACAAAGATATGAAATGAACAATAATAGTCTAGTTTTGTTGCAGCTAACTTCAAACCGATAAGTTACTCCTTTAATAATACCTTCCGGAACGCACATGAAAATGTATTCATTTTCCTTTTTATTATGAGATGGTGACGATATATAATACAGTTGGATTTTATAATGGAGATTCTAGCTCGTCTTGTAAGCAAACAGGTTAGAAATATGCCCTGTGACTTCCTATTTTATGACAGTATTTTTCGATTTTATCAGTATTTCTTGCCTAGTGTTGTTTTTAAACTGACATGATTGTTTGTCTAATGGTGTTATTATTTTTGTTCTTTTGCTTTCTCCTGCACAGCTAGGAATTGCATTAACAGGTTGTACTCAACGGATCATTGCTATCATACGCAAGCCAACCTGACATCCGATCTTCACTTCCAGGGTTCGACAAGTGACCATGTATCATGTTGTTTACTGGTGGTAATTTTGATCGATTACTTATGAATGGGTCGATTCAGGTTATGTTTTATAACTTATGGGTCAACTGGGTAAATTAAAAATCGCTTACAGCATAAAAGGCCAAAAGTTGTTCAAAATGTATTTATATTGCATATAATCTACTAATAATTTGTATTTAAACAATTTTTTGTTGAAATAATACGTTTTTTTCCATCATCCGAGACACTAATTATTTAGGTTTTTCAGTCAATTTTACTTGTTTCCAATCATTACTGAAAATTGACCCGATACCCAACGCGCCCATTTTTCCCACCTCTTATGCTGTTGATTTTTCCAGTCATGGGTCTACTTAAGTCACAATGAGTTTATTCCGGCTAATCAGCCCCAATTAGATAAAAGCATTCTTTTTAATGTTTTTGTTGTTTCTCAAAACCAAGAGCGAACAAATTTGAAGTCAAAAACAGACAAAGGGTTGGAGAGTCCTTGTATTCAATACTGCTTAAGTAAAACCTCGGGAATAGTGTGTATTAATGTGGCAAAGAGTTTAAAAATAGTCTTGTATCCCTATCGCGTGACTTTATCTGCGTGTAAGTCACAATGAGTTTATTCCGGCTAATCAGCCCCAATTAGATAAAAGCATTCTTTTTAATGTTTTTGTTGTTTCTCAACAACAGACAACAAAATATGAATCAAAAACAGACAAGGGTTGAAAGTCCTTGTATTCAAATGCGTAAAAACCTCGGGAAAGTCATATTAAATGTGCAAGAGTTTAAAAATAGTTTATCCCTATCCCGACTTTTTTGACCTGCACTAAGTGGAACCCAAAATCTCGCCATGTTTAAAAAAATACGAGAACAGAAGCCAATAACTATGATACCATTTCTTGATGGACTGACGCGACCACGAATGTTTTGACCCGCCCTAAAAAGTACCCATTTTTTTATCCATTTAACCCTTTCACCACATTAAAAAACAATAAAGCACCAAAGGCCTCTTGGCCCAGCGATATGTGAGCGGCCCATCAACCTAGAGGTTGTGGGTTCAAGTCTCGTTGGAGACATGTGAGATATAATTTGTGAGATAGGTGGTGTAGGTTGTAATAATTTGCCGTTCTAAAAAAAAGAAAGATAAAGCAGTTGCACTTATGCAATGCTTACTATTTGCATAAGGTCCAACAAGCGTGAAATTTAAAAGTTCATATGGTCCAAACAAATGCCTCCCAGGAAATACCCATGTGGTAAAAATGCCTCGAATCCTCAAAACCTCATTTCTAGTTTTAATGCGAGCAAACAACTCAACTAGTACGATAACTAGTAAATAAGGTGTCTAATTAACAATATAAAAAAAAACTTGTGACATTTGTCATAAGTTTGACTTTTTCAACAGTCAAATGCTGCAACTAGTAGTAGTAAAATGGGAACCATTGCCAGAAACTCCACCATAGACAATTACTTTGAGTATGTTCAAGTAGTAGATGAATTCATTTGGAATTTTTTAACTATATATTGACCCGAATATGTG
>BQNB010048109.1:0-42732 GCA_026074375.1 Tanacetum coccineum
AAGAACATCGTCCTCAATTTCTCCATCTTCTGGGGTAACATTCTCCACCACCTCTAAGCTGACGAGCTTAGAATCAGGAGGTGATGCATCGACATAATCGATATCCTCTTCGTATGGAGAATCGTCATCACTCGAAGTAGAATCATCGTTGAAATTGACGACAATCTCAGAGTGTTCTTTGAAAGTTTCAAGAGGGGTATGATAGTTACAAAGAGGCACATCACACATCTTGTCGGGAATACCCTTGGACTCACTTGGGATCGAGATAAGGTTCTCGACACTAGACTTTATTACTTCGTCCGATTCCGTTGCTGGAATAGCGTCAAGATGCTCATCCTCCATTATGAGAGAGTCAACGGGCTCCTCGGTTGATAAAACGGGTGTGATTGCAATGGTATAGTCCTTGTCATCATCATAGCAAATGAGAATCTTCCAATATTAATCTTTAGCCGCTTGATCTTCTGCAATTCGCTTTTCTTCTTCCTTCTTTTGCATATATTGACCAACCATATCACATATGGATGTCATTTGCTCCATAAGCTTATTTTGAGAATTGAGAAGCTCATTTTAAGAATTAAGAAGCTCATTTCGAGCATTGAAGATTGGCTGATTGACGGTATATTGCGGGGGTTGGAATTAGTCAAAACCAAAAGAATTAGGATCATAGCAAGAATTTTGCTCATGATAATAGTCTTTATTCATTGGTTTACATTGGTAAGTTTCATGAGGTCCCCCGCAATTTTCATAACAAGGATATTGCTGTTGAAAATTTTGTAAATTTTGTGGGGGTGGTTTGCAAAACTTGGAGAATCGTTAGAAGAGTACGGAGTTGAAAATGTGATTGGTGTCCCATTTCCAACAGTACAATAAAAACAAACTCCATCATATTCATTACAACCACATTGTTGGCACGTACCAAAAATACATTGTTGTTGCAAACTTTTCAAATTTTGTAGGATCGCATTAAGGTTTTAATTGTAGCATGGTTCTGGATTAGAGATAATCAGAATTTGCGGTGGACAATTGTAATCATAATGAGCACCTTTCCCACAAGACTTACAAGTACATCGTTGACCCAAGATATCGTCTAACGACTCACCACACTCGTAACAACAATTGTGGTCAATATGTGGAGGACTTTGCGAGGAATTTTTACCGGAGTCTTGTTTAACAACGAATGGCTCTTGGGGTGCACTAACAACGTTAGTATCGTCATTGGATGACTCGGAAGTGTTTAGAATTTCGTTTTCATCATGAATTGTATACCAACCTTCATTCAAACACTTTCGCACAAAAGCACAAGATCGACAATATAGACCATCAACCGGATCTCCACAAGTTGCACAATTCTGAGGGGATTTAGGAACAAGAATCTTGTCTTCAAGACCTCCTTTTGAACAACAAAAGTCTGCAGTGTACAAAGCTCCACAAGACGAGCATTCTTTAATCGCATAAAGGGGATTTAAACGATAGTCGAATGACGCCATAAGAATTAAACAATTTAGAGGGATAAGAAGAAGAATTAAAATAGAGGGTCGAGAAAATAAGAATTAAATGAGAAAGAGGCTAAAAGATGATTATTTTTGGTTTTTCGAGTTTTTTAAACAACATATTTTTTTTAAAGGACAAAACGAGATCGAATAACTTAAACCTAATAATCAACAAGCTTCACGGTAGCTCTCTAAAAGTGTTTAACTTTCAAAGGTGAGCCGTATATCGCAAGTGACACAAAAGGCAAGTTTTTGAATTTTTTATTCGAGTTGGGAACTTATTATGGATAATACCTCAATTGAAGGTATTATTTGTTGGTGTTCTTTTACCAACTTTGTTTATTTTATTTTTTTTATGGACAATTTTTATATTTTTGATTTTTATTTTATTTTTTTATATGACAATTTTACCTAAAAGAAAAGGAAAACTTTTTATTTATTTATCTTATACTAATACTAATAAAAAAAATGAAAAATATTTTTGTGTTTTATATTTTTATAAATAAAAGAAAATATTCACAAACGGGAAAATTAACTTCACGAGGGAAGGGTCTTCAAAACACTAATCTTCGAACGAACACAATAGTCGTTTAAACACACTTCCCGGCAACGCGCCCATATTGATCGACCTTTTTATCAGTAATAATATATATATATATTATTATATATATATATAATATTTATATATATATTTATATCATATTATATATATATATATATTTAATATAAATACGTAATAATAGAACGATTAATCATTAATAGTATAGATAGTATTTTTTCCGTTGGGTTAGAGTAGAAAACATAACTTTTAACCAAGTTGTTCAAAAAACCTCCCGGGTCGTTTTTCCTCGGCGAAGCTTGAATTGAAAATCGAGGCTAATGTCGTGATCTCGCGTTTGAATGGGTAAAGAGGTTTGTGAGTTGGGTTTCTAAATTCTACTAAGTAATAGAAATATAACATAATAAAAGAGCAAAAGCAAATAAAATCAATTAAACATGTAAAGCTTTAAAAGATTACTAAAAAAAACTAAAAATTATAAATTGGAATTGTTTTTGCTAAGTGACGTGAAATGTTCAGTAGTGCGGGGGCTTAGGTTTTAACGTAATTTAAAAATCTATGAAAACAAGTTTCAAGAAAATAAATGACAAGTTAAGTAAAATGCTTTTAAAAATAAATGACAAGTATTTAAATTGCATTAAAAGTAAATAACGGTATTTAAATCGAAAAGAAAATACGAATGACTAATAATTTTTTTAAACCTTTTTAAACCCGCGCTTAAATTCCAAATCACTAATCACTTAGAAACACAAATTAACTACTCACTACTCATAACTAAATTCAATTTAATCAACATAGCATTTAACAAAAAATAAACTCTACGCATAAGCATGGCAAAATATCAAAGCATATTAAAATAAAATCTACACTCAATTTAATTGTATAACGGATTAGATACTGGAACCGAAATGTGAGACCGCAATTAAACGAATACCACCCGATTTATTTAGCTAAATAAACTCATCAAAAGGTAGTCTAGCTAAATAAACCCGTTAAGATCCGCGACTCTATGAGTTGATCTTTTGGTACAAAAGTCACAAATAAAACTCAAAGGTTAAATCAAACAGTTATGATAACAGTGAATATATTTTTCTCTTTCTACAATTTTGTAAGTTCCTTATGTAATATACGCAGTCCCAAACAAATCATATTAGATCCAAATTCAACTATTCTACTTGAAACCCAATCTTCTAATCTTGGTCCAATTATAAAGACACGACCCAATTCTTCTTTATACCAAACGGAAGCCCCAAATGAAAACAACCAGGCCTAGTGATCAAATACAATGTATCCCAAAAGATTAAAATTATAAACGCAGGCCTAATTATATTTTTTAACAAACCAAACGTGGCTAAGGATGATTAAAAAAATGAAATAAACTTTTTAGATCCAGGAACTAATTAAGTAACCTTTGAATAAAAGATCTTTAGACAAAAGCTTATTTATTTAAGATCTAACAAATTTCATCACTAATTGCAAGCTTATCCGAAAAACATCACAAGTTCACGGTTTTATCGTGGATTGGGTTTTTGAAACACAAATTCGGTAATTACTAAACACGGAAATCAAATTTGGTTCTATCAAATTTGCTGATATAAGTGTTTTAGATTATTAAGACATCATTAATTTCGGTTCTATCGAGATTATGGTTCTTGTTAATTCATATCATAAGGATTTTTTTAAATTTCGGTTCTATCGAGTTTGATTAAATCATTTTTTTTGAAATAAAACAAGTTAATCGATTTTTGGATTAAGAGTATTTCCGAGTTTACTATGTTTTGAGAGTACCGAGTTTGATAGTATTCTTTGTTCGAGTTTTAGTTATGTTCGAGAAGTGTACCGAGTTTCAGGCTACTTGTTATCCGAGAATAGTGTTGTCCGAATTTGACAACTGTTACCGAGTTTGGAAATCTTCTCACAAATATCACTCATTTTCGTCTATAAAGATCCAATCTTTGAATCATACATAATGTCAACATCTAAAACATATCAACAATCTCTTGCTGATGCCGGTTCTGAGACTAGGCCTCCCATGCTTGAAAGTGGTAGTTATATACCATGAGCAAGTAGATTTAGAAGATATATAAATCGGAAGAGAGAAAACCGAAAGTAGCTTAACAAAGCACTTGATGAAGGTCCTTATCAGTTTCAAATGTTTGTTCCTACTGGTTCGACATTACCGACACTGCAGACTGCAGGGGATCTACAAGGTGATGAATTATTGCACTATGATGCTGGAATTGAGCTCATGAATCTGATTCTACTTTCTATTACAAATGAAATTTACAACTCTGTGGATGCTTGCACTACGGCCAAGGAAATGTGTAAAAGAGTTGAATGTCTGATAAGGGGCACTATACAAAACCAAGTTGACAGAGAAACTCGTTTTACGAACGAATTTGATCAGTTTATTGCTGAACCAGGGGAATCACTTGTTTTTGTCTACAACCACTTTGCTCAGTTAATGAATGATTTGGAACGAAATAAAATGATTTTTCCAATTTTCACAGTTAACACAAAGTTCCTGAATAGCTTACAACCGGAATGATTGAAATATGTCACCCAAGTTTGTCTTGCTAAACGTTTGACAGTGGATTCGTTTGATGATCTCTTTGATTACCTTCAGCAATTCGAGAAACTGGTTAATGCATCACGGGCAAAGAAGTTAGAAAAGTCTCATGATCCTTTGGCTCTAGTAGCACACACGGGCTCATCTTCCAGAAATACCTCATCTTATTATGTAACGCATCCTACGTCTGTGGTTGATTATGACGATGAGTACCAGCAGGATGATGTTCAAACCAATTCTGAAGATCCTCTAGCCTCTGCAATGTTGTTACTTGCTCGAGCCATTACTCAAAATTTCTCTAATCCAAAAAATAATCGTCTTCGTACTTCATCCAACACCAAAAACCAAGCAATCATTCAAGGAGATAGGGTGAATATTCAAAGCAGGAACCCTGGTAATACTGGAAGAAATACTAGACGAGCTTATGTTCAAGAGGAAGTTGTTGAGGGATCTAATGCTCAAAATGAGACCGGAAATGTTCAATGCTACAATTGTAGTGGGAAAGGACATTATGCTAGGAATTGTCCAAAACCAAGAGTTCGGTATTCGAAATACTTCAGGGAACAAATGTTACTGGCAAAACAGGATGAAGCTGGAGTACTTCTTACCGATGAACAGAATGATTTTCTCTTTGCTGATGCTTCAAAGATGGAAGAAATTGAATAACTCAGTGCAAACATATGCTTAATGGCCAGAATTCAACCAGTCGATAATACTTCTGATGCTGGGCCAAGCTATGATTCTGCATTTATTAGTGAGGTACAATCTTCATCCATCAAAGATAATCAAGAACAAATGTATCCAACTCATACTAAAATTATTAACAGTACAATTGGTGATGATCAAATTGATAGCAATATTATATTTGATGAACCAAATGGAAATGTTAATAGTGGCAGTGTTGAAAAAGATACACATGTTCTTGGCCTATATGCGTTAGAGCAACTAGCTAGAAATGCATATAAGGAAGCTGAGAAACAACAATTATTTGCTCAAAAAGTCCAACAACAAAACACGACTTTGACTAGTCAGCTTGATTTACATAAGGAAAGTGTTCGGGTTTCATAAAACATCAAAGGGGATAACAATTATCTCAACGAATTTCTTGAGGCTGATAGACAAGCAAAACATTTTAATCAACAAGCTCAATCTTAATTTGTTCGTGATAGAGATATCATTCGAGATCTAGAAAACAACGAGATAAATTAGATTTAGCTGTCACTGATTACAAGCAGAAAAATAAGAAACTTCAAAAGACTCATTTAATTTTAAAAAGACAAATGAGTAAAAATGAGGATCGTTATCATGAAACTATTCTAGATCTCGAGGCCAAACTTAAAAAGAATGTTGATCCAATATTGAAACTTGGCAATTCCTTACAAGGAATGTTTATGCTTGGACCAAAGCCATTGTCTGTGTATGATTCATAATTAAAACATGGTTTGGGGTACCCAAATCCTTATACACTCAAGCAAGCAATTTCTCAATGTCCAAAGTTATATCTTGCCTCTAGTTTGAATAATTTAGAAATTCCTTTGGATGTTAGAGATACTGAGAACATTCTTGATGATGCTTCCAAGAGTCAAAATAAAATGAAAGAAAAAATGAATGATCCAATTGCTGTTGCAAAAAAACATAGAAATGGTAAAAACACTTAAATCTTTTATACTAAGACACAAATAATCTCAAATAAGCTTAAGACAAAACCAAATAAGCTGGACTAACTCTAACTAAGCAAATTCAGCAAGCAATTAAGCTAAGTTAAGCAGGAGAAACTCAGCTTAATAGTATCGAACAACTGAGTACTTACAGTATTAAAACTATCAGTACTAACTTGGAGTTAGTACTGCTAGCTTTGAGTTAATACTGCTAGCTTAGAGTTAGTACTGCTAGCTTTAACAAAGCACAATGAAACAAGAAATAAGCAAATAGGCTAAAACAGATATTTAACTACCCCTAATAAGCACTCAGGCATAAGAATAAGCCACTAGAATAAACTAAAATGGCAAATAAGCTAAAAAGCTACAAACTGATAAACTATTAAAATTGCTTTGAAAAGGCGAATAAGCTTAAATAAGCTCTACTAAAGATAGTAAACGAAAATGGGCTTAATCTACTCTAAAAAGCTAAGGAAATCTTGAATAAGCAGAAATAATAAGCTTATAAGCAATAATGAACTAACAGTACTAACAGTATTAACTACCAGTACTAACTTGGAGTTAGTACTGCTAGCTTTAAAAATCCTAAAAGAGAACTAGCAGTACTAACTATGGGTTAGTACTGCTTGTTCCAAACACCCCTTAAAGTTTTCAAAAATCATTTTTTTCTTCTTAATTCAAGCTGATTTGGTCCTAACTTGTTAAAAACAGATTATCAAACAACAAAATAAGGCACTTATAAGCAGACTTTAATCAATAAAAAGCACTTAAATAAGCTAAATCAGTCTAACAGTTTTAACTCATAACTAACAGTACTAACTAAGAAATTTGCACAAATCACTGTTAAACTAACAACTAAGCAAGATAAGCACTAAACATCATGATAAAGCATTAGTGAGCAAATATAGGTAACAAATAAGCACTATAAACAGTTCTACAGTAAACGTCGAGAAGAAAAACTTACAACACCCTTGTTTGAAAACAGGGGCACTTCGTAGCTGGGGACATGATGATCTTACAAGCGTGTGCTGGGCATTAAACAAGCTGTGAGGTGTCATAAGGCCCATCTAAAACCGGCTTATCATCCATAAAATAAGCTGTGGTGTATTTGAGAGTTATTTTTGTGATTTTCTCTTAACTACTTAGCTTTTTTTTCTTTTACTTGGCAAAAACAGCTTATAAACAAGCTCATTTGAAGGCTTTTCAAACACAATTAAGTACTAGTTAGCAATTTAGAACTTGGAATTTAACATAAAACCTTAACACTTCATTAAACTTTGGAAGTTAGTACAAAGCTGAAAGAAAAAGTACAATAAGCTGTAAATTAAAATGACAATTAAACTATATTTCTAAGATATGCTTACAATGAAACTAAGATAAGCTAAGATTTTTTTTCAAGGCTTACAAAAGGCACTATTTATAGCCGAAGTCTTCTCTTCTTGGACTTGCAGCTTGTGCTTTCTTTGTGAGAGCTTCCTAGGGTGTTTTTGTTGTGTGAGGGACTTGGTAAAAGTAATCCCAGCCATTCAATCTTCTTGTGCTTCTTTTGAGTCAATCACAGCCATCGAAAAGCTTGGAAAGTGGTGAGGGATTGCCAACATGGCAATTATAAAGCTGGAGGGAGATAGTGGAGGAGGGGGAAATGTCTTACCCAAGGGGTTGTAGAGGTTGCAGGGTAAAAGGGGGGAAGAGATCCCGTGATTGGTTCTTGAGTTTTGTTGGGCGGGAAAAATAGTTTTAGGTAAGTTGGCAGCTTTGACCCCTCATCTCATATATCTTCATTGCAAATTTCGTCCTTGATAATTACAGGTTTGAAGGTTTGGCAAAATTGCCCCTTCAACCTATACATACTAATTGCAAAATTCGTCCCTTTATGATACAACTTTAGGGGCTTGGCAGAACTGACCCTTAAAGTTATACTTCACCCAATTTGCAATTTCAACCCTTGTCTTTTTATTCTTGTAATACAACTTGAGGTTTGGCAATTTTAGTCCCTCAAGTTGTATTTTCTTCATTTGGTTGACTTTTGACTTTGTCGGGGTTGACTTTCATGTTGACTTTCTTTGACTTTGACTGACTTTGGCTTCGATTTGACTTTGTCTGTTCCATCCCGTGCTTGGTTTGGTCGTTTTTGGCTTTCTTTTTGAATATCCGTTCCTGCACAATTCAAATGCAAAACATACAAATACAATGTATTTTTGGTACGTTTTTAGTCATTTAAGTCCGTTTTTAATGGAAAATGGTATGTGTAATTAAGCACATACCAAAATCCCCCATACTAAGGTATTGCCGTGTCCTCACGCAATGTTATGAAGTAAACACTCAAGAAACCAAGAATCTTAATCCCCCTCGACTAATAACCTCGAAAAGTAGCTAAGTGTTCGTCAAGGGGAACTAAAGAATCAATAGCTTCGACAAGTCCCGTTTTCACCATTTTTTTATATGTACACTTCCTTTGAATGTTAGAGATACTGAGGACATTCTTGATGATGCTTCCAAAAGTCAAAACAAAATGAAAGAAAAAATGAATGATCCAATTGCTATTTCAAACAAACAGAATTGTTGGACTTGATTACAAACAAAATAAAATTGCTCTTATATAATGTCTTTTGTTCCTCAAAAAGAAACTTTCAGCTGAGCAAAAGTATTTTCCATATCTATTTGATCCTTCTGACAAGACTCCAAGTGCAACTTCTTCTATCCCGGCATCAATGCCGAGTGAGTCACATTTGATCATACAATTAGATAAAATGAAAAGTTGTTTTCAAAAGTTGTCTGAGTTAATTCAGAAGATTTGAAAAAGAGCAAGCATTTTTTACACATCTCTAAAAAAATTACACCTAAATGATTTTTGCCAAGATCAAGTCAAAACGATTGTTAACGAGTAGTAGTTTCTATTTTGATTCCTTTAGAAAACGATTATCAAAGGGATATAAAGAATGAAAATGTTCTTTGATTCTACAGAAAGTGAACTTTGTGAAATAAAGAAAGTAAATTATTTTTTAAAAGATCAACTTTTGGAAGCAATCCCTCCAGGAATGAAGTAGATGTAAAGGTTGTGTTGTTAATATCACATGAATGCGTATATAATTACCATTACATGCTGCAATTGAACAAAATAAAAAAGAAATTCATTGAGATTTCAAGAGGGTTTGCAAAGCAAAAAAAAAATTCTTCAAAAAGATGTTCAAAGTTTATAAAAGCAAAGTGTTGATTTTGAATTATATAAAGTTACAAACATGAAAAGAAAAATTAAAATGGGAGTCAACTTTAAATAATAAAAACACAAATCCTCTTGATTACTCTTGGATTTCTAAGATGGAGAAACTTGAGAATGAGAACGTGTCTTTGGAGTTTCAAGTGCAATCATTGATAAAAGAATGAGACAATGTAAAATTAGAATATCAAAAGCTTTTCGATTCAATCGAAAAGACACGGTCTCAATCTAAAAAGGAAATGGATGAATTAATTGCTCATGTCTCTCAGAAAACATATGCATATGGTGCTATTCGTGCTGAGAGTTAAAAACTAGATTGGAAACTATTGAAAAAGGTAAGTCTGTAAATACTAAGTTTGACAAGACAAATGTTTCTCAAAATCTTCTTTGTGTCACACCGATAACCAAACAAGTTTTTCAAAAGAAAACGGTTGTTTCAAAAAATAAAGAAAAACATGTAGTGTCAAAACCAGTCACTTTACAGACTTCACCTGACAAACATAAGAATGGGACAACATTCTAACAAAAATGTCATAGCACTAGGATATACAAAGTTGTCACCAACACTATGATTACAACAAACGGGCTAAGAGTTGTGTTATACTTCTTATGGAATGAATGTTGCAAATAGTGTTAGAAGAAACAATGAAAATAAAGATTAACATGTCAAAGAAAACAGTGTCTTAGCTATACTTCATGAAGAATCAGCATAGTAGATATAGATAGAGTAGTACCAGTTTATGTTAGGAAAAATAAGCAAACAGATAAGACATCTGCAACTGTTATCTCAAACAAAGAGAATGTAATTGATGTTAATGTTGCAAACGCTTCTAAAGCAAAAACTCTTTTATGTGTTTCTTGTATGCAAAATGTGCTTATTCCATGTCATGATAAATGTCTTGCAAATTATAAATTGAATGTGCATTCGACTGCTCGTAGAGCTTTCTCCACTAATTTTAGAACACCAAAATCTTCAGACACTACTTATGTAGTTCTTAAGACTAGGTTTTCTGAGAAGTTGGCACAATCTAAGTCTTTAGATACTACTTCTGTAGTCTCCAAACCTAAGATTGATGTAGGAAGTATCTCAAAAGCTAAACATAAGGTCTCTAGTGCTTCTAAGACAAAGAAAAGAAATTTGCGAGATAACTCTTTAAGCATATACATGCAGAACAAAATTAGAACAAGTCGCATATGGCAAAAATGGTTTGAATCACAACCAAATGTTGTTTGGTCTCCCGTTAACACGACTCTGATTGTTCATAATAAACGTTCAACTGTGAAACCATCGGGTTCTGTTAAGAAATGGGTAGTCAAATTGCCCACTTGTCCATGTGTTGGTTCTTCTTGTGTTGCAGGTAGTCCAGATCGTTCTGTGGATTGTTGACAGTGGTTGTTCCATTGCATATGACGGTCGTGATCGATCACTGCTGGAAAAATTTCATTGAGAATTATAGGCCCGTCGCTTTGGAAATTGATAATTTGCAGAAATCACATGCTTATGGCGGTATTATATACAGGGCAATATCACTATTTGTCATGTATATTATGTTGAAGGTCTTGGACATAATCTCTTTAGTTTGGGCAAATTTTGTGATGGTGAATTTTGAAGTGTCTTTTCGTTCAAAGACATCTGTTATGTGCGAAATCTGGAAGGAGATGATTTGCTCACAGTTATGAGGACGCAAATATAATTTGTATACTATCTCCATTATGGACATGGCTGCTTCTTCACCTGTTTGTCTGATGTCCAAAGCAACTTCGACAAAGTCATGGTTATGGCACCGTAGACTCTCACATCTTAATTTCGGTACCATAAACGATCTTACCAGACTTGACTTGGCTACCCCTACTCTTCGTTTGTTGTTTTTGATTTTTTTCCAACCCCAAATTATCCATCCAACAAATACCCCTTTCTACACTTATTGTTGATTGTTTGGTTCTTGGAATTTGTTGTGCCTGTTTTTGATGGTCTTCCAAAAGTTCAATATGGGAAAGGATCACCTTTGTTCTGCTTGTGAAAGTGGAAAAGCAAGAAAGCTGCTCTCATCCACCAAATTGGTTTCCAAGTGATCACTTTACATAGGAATTAACTTTCATATGGTTTTTATGCGGTCCAATGAGGGTAGCTTCGATCAATGGAAAGAAGTATATTCTTGTGATAGTGGATGATTATTCTCGATATACATGGGTTTACTTTCTTCACTCGAAAGACGAAACTCCAGAGATCATAAAGAAATTCATTGCTCAAGCTCAATTGAATTACAAAGCCAAAGTTTGCAAGATTCGTACTGACAATGGTACTGAATTCAAAAATGCTACTCTTAAAGCTCATTATGAAAAGTTAGGCATCATGCAACAATTTTCAACTGCTCGTACGCCTCAGCAAAATGGAGTGGTTGAAAGACGTAATCGTACTCTTGTTGAGGCTGCTAGAACAATGCTTATCTTTTCTCGATTACCTGAATTTCTTTGGGCTGAAGCGGTGGCTACAGCTTGTTTTACTCAAAATCAATCAATCATTCATACACGACATAAAAAAATACCTTATGAGCTATTACGTGGACGAAAGCCGAATGTTGAGTATTTTCATGTGTTTGGCTCATTGTGTTATCCAACAAATGACCGTGATGATCTTGGAAAAATGAAACCAAAAGCAGACATTGGGGTTTTTATTGGTTATTCGGAAACATCAAGAGGGTTTCGAATCTATAACCGACGCACCAAAAAGATTATGGAAACCATTCATGTCAAGTTTGACGAGCTTACAGCTATGGCTTCTGAACATGACTGTTTAGAACCCGTGTTCCAACAATTCAATAATAATACTTCATCAGCAAACACATTGAATACTCCATCCAAAGAAGATTTAGATAATTTGTTTGGTCTAATGTTTGAAGAATATTTTGAGAAGAGGTCTTTTGATACACCCATCAATTCTACTGCACAATTGACTCACACCTTCTACATCTTTAATTATTATTGACGAACATGAGGCTCCTCCCATTGTCACTACATCTGATGAACAAACCTCTCCAATCTCTTTAACTGGGGTTGATGAATTCAATCAAGAAGATTCTGCTGATTTTGATGGAAATTCACAGTTTGTTATATATAATCCTCTAAGTCATGAGGAAATTGAGTCATCAACAATGACTCTAGAACCATCAAATGCGCAAAATTTCCACCAAGTACAACCCTCACATTTGGACAAAAGACCATCCTCTAGACCAAGTTATTGGTGATCCATCCAAACCTGTCATGACTCGCCAACGGCTACACACAAACTCTGAGGTATGCATGTATGCATTAACCATCAACACTATTGAACCAAAGAATATCAAAGAAGCTATGGCAGATCATAGTTGGATTGAGTCCATGCAAGATGAGTTGAATCAATTTGAGAGACTTCAAGTTTGGGAACTCGTTCCACGACCAGAAGGAAAGAATATTATTGCTCTTAAATGGCTCTAGAAGAATAAGTGTGATGCTGAAAATATTGTGGTTCGAAACAAAACTCGTCTTGTGGCAAAAGGATACAGGCAGGAAGAAGGCATTGATTTTGAAGAGTCATTTGCTCATGTTGCTCGTCTTGAGGCCGTTCGGATGTTTATTGCTTATGCTGCTCATAAGAATATCACTATCTTTCAAATGGATGTTAAAACGGCTTTTCTCAATGGTCCTTTGAAAGAGGAAGTTTATGTCAGCCAACCTGAAGGGTTTATTGATCCAGAATTCCCAGATCACGTCTACAGGTTGAAAAAAGCTCTATACGGTCTTAAGCAAGCACCTCGTGCATGGTATGACAAATTGTCTTCTTTTCTAATTGAACATGGTTTCACTAAAGGTATTATTGACCCGACTTTATTCACACGACATCACGGGGGAGACATATTACTTGTTCAAGTTTATGTTGATGACATTATTTTTGGATCAACAAATCCATATTTTTCAAAACGTTTTGCAAACCTAATGAAAAATAATTTTGAAATGTCAATGATGGGTGAACTAAAGTTCTTTCTTGGACTTCAAGTTCATCAATCTCCCCGTGGCATATTCATAAGTCAGTCACAATACGCGATTGAATTGTTAAAGAAACATGGTCTGGATGAGTGTGTCTCCATGAGCACACCTATGGCAACTGAGAGGCTGGATGCTGATTTACAAGGCACTCCTACTGATCAAACGACTTATCGTCGCATGATAGGAGGGCTTATGTATCTAACAGCCAGTCGTCCAGACATTGCTTTTGCTACTTTTGTATGTGCTCGTTATCAAGCACGTCCTACGGTCAAACACCTCAAAGAGGTTAAACGGATCTTTCGGTACCTAAGACAGTCTTATAACATGGGACTATGGTATCCGAAGGATTCCAAATTTGAACTAATTGCATATTCAGATGCGGACCATGCAGGATGTAAAGATGATTGTAAAAGTACATCAGGAGGATTGCAATTTCTAGGTGGAAAGCTCGTAAGTTGGAGTTCAAAAAAACAAGATTGTACTGCGATGTCTACTGCTGAGGCTGAATATGTTTCCTTGTCCGCATGCTGTGCACAAGTCATTTGGATGCGTACACAACTACTAGACTATGGATACAAATACAACCGGATTCCGATGTATTGTGATTCCAAGAGTGCCATTGCTATCTCATGCAACCCAGTCCAGCATTCTAAAACAAAACACATAGACATCCGGTATCATTTTATTAAGGAACATATTGAGAAGGGTATTGTGGAACTTTACTTTATCGGGACAGAATACCAACTTGCGGATCTATTTACTAAAGCTCTTCCAAAAGAACGCTTTGAGTATCTAGTTCATCGCATTGGTATGAGATGTATGACTCCAACACAGTTGGAAAGCCTGACAAAGTCATCTTCTTAAAAAGATCATACATCAAAAACATGTAAATACATTTTTCAAAAACAAAAGAAAAAATTTGAAAAATACAAAAATTCAAAAAGATTTTTTTTATTATTAAAAAAACATAATTTAAAGATCACATGATTAGATTCATGATTTCAAGTTTTTATTAAAAGCTTTCAATTGAAAATACGGAATCATAATCTAAGGGGGAGTAATTGAAAATTTTTCATTCATATACATCATTTCGAAAATAAAATAAAAACAATGATCTCTCAAATAAACTGAATTTGAAAAATGCTATATTTTCAAGGGGGAGTTTTAATTTTAAACTCAAACATCTTCATTTTCGGACTACGTGCTTAGTATGATTTCATTCCAAAGGGGAATTTTTGATAGCATTGGTCAATTTTTGAAAAGTCATCATTATTCAAGGGGGAGTTTTTGAAAAATTTTAATCAAAATTAGGAAAATAAATGAGTCAAATCGAAAATGAAAACTACAGGGGCTAAAAGTGTTATTTCTCAAAAGTTTATATTCGATCACTATAAAAGGAAGAAATGATTTTCATTTTAACTTTTCTTTCACCGAGTTCATTTATCAATTTTGAAAAGAAAATCAAAGAAAGATTTCTGAGCTTATTACAGCGATTCCAACTACTTTTCTTTCTTAAACGTAAGTTGATATGCGTTTTGATTTAGTTCTATGCTGTTTTGATTTATCGAGTTTAAACTCGGTATGGATAAGGATTTCGAATTTAGGATTTAACAAACTTTTGATAATTGATTAGATCAAAGACAATAATAATCAATGATTATGTGGAAATAAATGAAAAATAACTTAGAAAAGGTCTAAGATCGTAAACTCGATGCTGATAAAGAAACTCGGATGTGTGTGATGAGTTTGTTAATTATTGAGTTTGATTTGGTTTTTAATTTTTGGAGTCTGAATAATGATAATAAAACTTAAACTGATCGAGTTTGGTTTTTCATAAGTTAAAGGGATTCATCTTTGATCTCTATTGTGTAAATCAGTAAACATCAAAAACTCAAACTCGGTAATATAAAAAAGGTCAAATTCAGTAAGGTCAAAAAGTCAAAAATCAGTACAAATGTGATTGGTGGTTAAATGAATGCTTTTGATGCTTAATACTTGAATGTCTGTGGAACAAAATGATTAGTTTCTCATGATTGTGTATAACGGAAACACGTTTTAATAAATTCTAAGATATGGGTCAAATATGTCTATTTATAATTGTTTAAGTGGTCTAAGTCATGTCCGGTTTCGATCGTTTTCTGCAATGAACAGAATGAGGAGTGAGTGACTTAGTGACCATTCAGTTATTGATTTAGATGTGTTTGTCTTCATTGTTTAGAATTCATGCCAAAAAATAAAAGTGGAAAAGTTTTTATAACTTGAATCTGAAAATTCAAGTCTCAATTGTTTAAGTGGTCTAAGTCATCTCCGGTTTCGGCCGTTTTCTGCAATGAACAGAATGAGGACTGAATGACGTAGTGACCATTCAGTTGTGGATTTGTGATTGTCTAATTCAATGTTATATAATGAAAGTTTCTGACAAATAATTTCTGGAAAAAGTTCTCAAAATCTGTAATTGTGACAAAATGACACTCTTTCAGAAAAATGGTTTTCAGAAGTTGTATGATTTCTCTTTTATATTTCACAAAAAAGTCTTGATTTAGAATCAAAAGAGAAATCTTCATCATTCTTGAAAGAGTATCATGTCATAAAAAATATTTGGTGAGGATATTATAAAAATAGACAGAGAGAGCTAAATCCATACGCGAAAAAGAAAATCAAATTTGTGTTCGAACAAAAATTGCCAGAACACATAAAATGAAAAATCAAAAGAAAAATTCGAATAAAGCGTATGGCATGTGCTTGAAAAAGCAAGAACGAGCACATGAGAAACAAACTAATCAAAAATATGTTTGAAAAGAATTGCTAGAACATATAAAACAGACAGAGTGGAAAAAGACAAAAACGTCAACAGAATTGTTTGTTAACTAGCATCTCAATTTTATTCATTTAGTAATCACCATGGCACAACAACAACATGCAGCTGATGTTCATCCAGAGGAACTGTGTCCCCTAAACAAACGATATGATCTCATGGATACAAACAAGAAGGTAGATCTTGAACATGTGCAATGCCCACCAGAAAGCAAAATACTGACGAATATTATCAAGAATCATCCATTACGATTCAGTATTGCTGCTTCTTCCTCTATACCATGGATCTATATGGCACAATTCTGGCATACTTTGAAGGAAGACGGATCAAAGTATATGCTCATGTTTATGCTTGACAAGAAAAAGCTTTCTCTTACACTAGATGACTTCAAGACAATCTTTCACTTACCACAAGCAAATGCCAACAATCATGACAGCTTTGTACCACCACCATCATTTTTAGACATGGTTCTATTCTATAAACAACACTTGGGCTTTACAATGGAGCTGAAGACATCATCAAGCTTTAAGACAACTGGTCTTCTGCAGCCATGGAAAACGTTATGCAAGATATTTTCCAAATGCTTGACAACACATGTCACTAGATGGGATCAACCGCCGTTACAAATAATGAAAATGATGTATTGCTTTATCAATAATATTCATGTGGATTATGCGGAGCTATTATGGGAAGGACTTTATTATTCTCTTCATCATCCAACATCATCGATTCCTTATCCAAGATTTACAAAGATCATCATTAGTCATTACATGACTAGTTTCCCTGAAATTTCAAGACGTGCTCGAGACACGTACCACAACCTGAATGATGATGATATAATGAAAAACGATCCTTAGTTGCAGCAACAAGACATAGAAATATGGCTTGCACTTTAAATGAAGTTTGAGAATCTTCAGGTACCACAAACTACATATAGACCTTTTGTCGTTCGCCCAAGAGATCAGGACGATCCTCATGATGATGCTCATCCTGAGGGGGAGAATCATGCAAAGCGGCAGAAGACTACTGAGTATGAAGCATATGTGTCTGGAGAGTCATTGTCTGGGTAGGTCAATGAATATGAACAAGGTCCATCACCTTCAGGAAATCAAGAGCAAGAAGACGATTATGATTCTTGGACTGAGTCTTATGCTTCAGATGATGATGAAATACCAACGAAGCAAATGTCACAAGATATTATGAAAGAAGTATCACTGACAGTTGATGAAGAAAAATTAAAGAAAATGGTTGATGAGATGTTGAGACAAAGATGTACTTCAAGAGATGAGCATCAATATCACATTGATCAGATGAAGAATTTCCTGAAAAGTGACATTGTTTGGGAAAGTAGAAAGGAAATCCTTGTTTCTCCGCATCCACGAAAGACCACACCTCTAGTTCAAAGTTGTCAGAGAGATCCTGAAGCTCCACCACTATCTCTTATAAATCAAGACCTTTTATATCTGAAGAAAGGAAGTTCAGGGCCTGAGAAGATCGTATTGTCACTTCACAAGTTTCCTGCAATTATCTTTAATGATAAAGATATCGAAGAATGAACTTCCAGATGGGTGAATAAGTATGTTAAGAAATTTAATCCTTATGCTCAATATGGTGTTGAACATTGGAAGAAACCTCATGCAAAGATCTTCTACATAAGGAAACAAAAAGATCCTGGAAAACCAAAGGAAGTGATTTATTTGAACTCAAAGATCATTCAAGTTATCAAGACATACTAGGAATTGGGTCATGAACACAAGTTTATCACGTAGATAGTTGCAAGAAGAGCTAATGAGTAAATTGTGTCGATTACCGAGCCTGATTACAAGAATCTCAATAAGAATGATATTGAGGACATGTGTTTGCTGATTATGAATGGCAAGGTTCCTGACTATGCAGAAACAGGGTTGCTATGGTCTTTATCAGTATTCATCAGAAGTTCAGTGTTATGGGAAAGAGTGCATGATTTTCAACTTGGAATTAAAAGTTATCAACAGAAAGTTAATCTCACTGCACCAACAATATCTTTCCCAGGAGTTGAAAAACACAAAATGTTCTCCATCATCTATGTGCCCGTGCATGGAATCATATACAAGAATAGAAAGAAAGAGAAAAGGGTGATGAGACATTCAGAGATTCATAAGTTTTGTGATGCAACACTAAACAGAGTATTAGAAGGATTGAGGAGTTACAATAATGATGTTAAGTATGGATATATTCAAAGAGATCTCACCAATGAAGAAGTTGAGTATCTGAAATTGTTTGAAGAGGAGATTGAGGTAAGATTGAAGTATCGAAATCAGATGAGAAGATGGGAGATGTATGTGAATGGAAGACCACTTGGACCACGAAGAGAACGCCTAGAATAATCGACCCTTAGGGGGAGATTGTTAGGTTTATAAAAAGTGTCGATTATGTGATTTAGTTATTAGTCTTTATTTTGTTTAGAATAAAGTAGTTTGTAATAAGGTATATTATGCTAAAAGTAAGAAATAGCATAATTGCCAAAGAATAGGGACTAGAAGTGAAACATTAGAAAAATAAAGGAAGGGAAGCCTCCTTCCTTCTCCTATAAATACCCCTTCTAATCATCATTAGAAGGTGATGCCTTGTAATAAACTTTTCCTTTTTCCCTCCATTTTAATAACATTTGAAATTTGAATACTTGCCATCCTCTACTATTCTCTCCAAGCTTTCATGGTTGATTATGTATGATTCAAGATAAACAAGACCTACAAAGGGTATCATACAGTTAGAGAATTAGAGTTGATTCGATTTATGAATTGGTACACCGTCGAGAAACCATAGATGTGTTCGATGAATTCGGTTGAGGTATTTGAGCTCTCGATTTGCGTTTTGGAAGCGATTTTGAGTAATTAAGCATTATCGAGTCTCTTTATGGATTTGATGTGATGGATTAGCATGGTTTGTGCATTCTCGGAAGTGTTTCAGCATTCTCGGAAGTGTTTTAGTATTCCCGGAAGGGGTTTTTGTATTCTCTGATCATTTCTTTACATTTTCGGAAGTTTGAGTATCACTATTAGTTTAATTTAGATAGATAAAGTGTTGTATAGAGATATACCGCATTTTCGGTTCTTTCAAATAATTTGTATATTAGGAGGTTATTGTTTATAACTCGGTTTGCATATCGAGTTTTCATAAGTTTTTCACACGTTTTCGGTTTTATCGATAAAGTGTGATTAAGGATTTGTGATTTTACTCACGGAACTAAGCTTACAAAGTGTTTAAATATCACCAAGTTTACAGTTTTATCCGTAGAATTGGGTTTTCGGAAAAAAACATAATTCGGCAATTTCTAAATTCGGACTCAAGTCGGTTCTATAATGACAATTTAGATTATTCAGTCATCATAAATTTCGGTTTTATCGAGTTTGTGGTTATTGTTAATCCATAATCAACGGATTTTTCAAATCTCGGTTCTATTGAGTTTGATTAAATTGACTTTTTTGACTAAAACAAGATAATCGATTTTTGGTTAAGAGTATTTCCGAGTTTAAAAATATTTATAAATATGTTTTTTCTGTTACGAGTTTGAATGTATTCATTGTCCGAAGTTCTTAGTTCTGTCATGAAGTGTATTGAGTTTCAATCTTACTTGTTATCGAGTAACAGTGTTGTCGATTTTGACATCTATTACCTGAGTTGGAAATCTTCTCAAAATATTACTCTTTTGTATACAATGATCAATCTTTAATTAATAAGAAATGTCGACATTCCAAAACATATCAACCAATCGCTCGTTGATGCGGTTCTGAGACTAGGCCTCCTATGCTTGAAGGGGTTAGTTATTATACATGGAGCAAGTTGATTTAGCGATATATAATCAATGGAGTTAACGAAAGTGTTAACAAAGCACTTGATGGAAGGTTCTTAATCAGTTTCAAATGTTCGTTCATAGTGATTCACAGTACCGAAAAGTGCAAGAATGCAGAGGGATTTAAAAGGTGATGCGTTATTTGCACTTTATGGCTGAAATTGGGTCATGAATCTGATTCTATTTCTATTCGAAATGACATTTTCAACTCTGTGGATGCCTTGCCACTTCGGCCAAGGACATGTGGTAAAGTGTTGGACGTTGATGAGGGGAACTTTACACAACCAAGTTGACAGGTTTACGAACGAATTTGATTAGTTTGTTAGCTGAACCAGGGGAGAACTTGTTTATGTCTACCAACGCTTTTAAGTTAATGAATGATTTAGAAAGAAATAACATCCATTTTCCAATTGTCATAATTAACACAAAGTTCCTGAATAACTTGCAACCGGAATGGTTGAAATATGTCACTCAAGTTCGTCTTGTTAAACGTTTGATAGTGGATACGTTTGATGATCTCTTTGATTACCTTCAGCAATTCGAGAAACTGGTTAATGCATCACGAGAAAAGAAGTTAACAAAGTCTCATGATCTTTTGGCTCTAGTAACACACACGGGTTCATCTTCCAGAAACACATCATCTTATTAGTAAACACCTTCCTACGTCTGTGGTTGATTTAGATGATGAGTACATGCTGGATGATGTTCAAACCAATTATGAAGATCCTCTATCCTCTACAATGTTGTTACTTGCTCGAGGCATTAATTAAAATTTCTCTAATCCAATAAATAATCGTCTTCGTACTTCATCCAACACCAGAAACCAAGCAATCATTCAAGGAGATAGGGTGAATATTCAAAGCAGGAACTCTGGTAATACTGGAAGAAATACTAGACGAGCTTATGTTCAAGAGGAAGTTGTTGAGGGATCTAATGCTCAAAATGAGACCGACAATGTTCAGAGGACTCTTTGAACTTCGTCTTCAAGAAATACTTCAACTGTTCAATGCTACAACTGTAGTGGGAAAGGACATTATGCTAGGAATTGTCCAAAGCCAAGAGTTCGGGATTCGAATTACTTCATGGAACAAATGATGCTGGCAAAACAGGATGAAGCTGGAGTACTTCTTACCGATGAACATAATGATTTTCTCTTTGCTGATGCTTCAAGGATGGAAGAAAGTGAAGAACTTAGTGCAAACATATGCTTAATGGCCAGAATTTAACCAGCCAATAATACTTCTGATGCTGGGCCAAGCTATGATTCTCCATTTATAAGTGAGGTATAATCTTCATCCATCAATGAGAATAAAGAACAAATGTATCTAACTCATACTAAAATTATTAACAGTACCATTAGTGATGATCAAATTGATAGCAATATTATATTTAACAAACCCAATGAAAATGTTAATAGTGGCAGTGTTGAAAAAGATACACATGTTCCTAACCTATATGCGTTAGAGAAACTAGCTAGAAATGCATATAAGGAAGCTGAGAAACAACAATTATTTGCTAAAAAAGTCTATCTCAAAACACGACTTGACTAGTCAGCTTTGAGTTGTATAGGCAAAGGGTTTCAGTTTCGGAAAACCATCAATGGAGGATAACATTATCTCAACGAATTTCTTGAGGGCTGATCGGAAAGCAAAACATTTGAAATCAACAGCTCAAGTCTCAATTTGTTCGGTGATCGATATATCATTCAGATCTAGAAAAACAACGAGATAAATTAGATTTAGCTGTCAATGATTACAAACGGAAAAATGAGGAACTTCAAAAGACGCATTTAATTTTAAAAAGACATATGAGTGAAAATGAGGATCGTTATCACGACACTATTCTAGATCTCGAGGCCAAACTTAAAAAGAATGTTGATCTAATATTGAAACTTAGAAATTCCTTACAAGGAATGTTTATGCTTGGACCAAAGCCATTGTCTGTGTATGTCCGCAATTAAAACATGGTTTGGGGTACCCGAATCCTTATACACTCAAGCAAGCAATTACTCAATGTCTAAAGTTATATCTTGCTTCTAGTTTAAGTAATTCAGAAATTCCTTTGAATGTTAAAGATACTGAGGACACTCTTGATGATGCTTCCAAAAGTCAACAAAAAATGAAAGAAAAAATGAATGATCCAATTGCTGTTGCGAACAAACAGAATTGTTGGACAATTGATTACAAATAAATAAATGCTCTTTATAAAGACTTTGTTCCTCAAAAAGAGCTTTCTACTGAGCAAAAATGTTAGGAATTAAGTATTCTAATTCTGTTAGTAATACAGTTAGTTCTGCTAGTACACATGTTAGTACTGGTAGAAGAGTTAGCATAGTTAGTACTGGTAGTGTATTGTAGTTAATACTGTCAGTATAAAGATGTTAATACTGATAGTTAAAGTTAGTACTGTTATGTTATAGTTAAGTCTGCTTATGCAGAAGTTAGTTAGAGTTAGAGATATGCATGAGATATCTTAGGAAAGGATATGCATTATCTCTATACGCGTTTTGTAAAGCCCATTAAGGTTTCCTTGGTGTATAAAAGGAACCCTAAGCATAGTTAGAATATACAAATCAATAGAGATCAATTAGCAATCATAACTTGTAACCTAGTACGATTCAAGTTATAATACAAAGGTTGAGTTTGATAAAAGATATTTTGTGTTTACTTAATACTGTTCTTCTTAGCATTGTTGATTAGTTTCCGCATAATCAATAGTGTTCAATCAGTGTTTCATTATTGTTGCTTTGGATTTATCTAAAGTAACAAACCCTTTGCAAGCTAAAGGTTCAAGATCTATTCAGTAAGGGATCCAACAAGTGGTATCAAAGCTTGTGTGGAAACTCTGAATAAGAAGAACTCCATTATTTGAAGCAGATTTACAATCAAACCAGGAAGATGACAGAACAAGACTCTCCTCCACCAACTATAACAGCAATGAAAATCCCTATCATCAAGAAGGGAGAATATGATATTTGGAGCATGAGAATGCGACAATATATCTGCCACACAGATCATAACCTATGGGATATAATTGTTGATGGAGATCTCTAAGAAGAGGCTGCACCAGCAGGAGAACAATCTGGTTCTCTGCTCTAAGATGCCAAAAATGACTTGCCAAAAAGAATCAGGAAGAGTTAGAGTATCTTGCTTTTAGGAATACCTGATGAATATCTCTTAGTTTCATAATGTTCAGATGCTAAATCTCTGTGGGCTGCAATATCAATCAGGTTTGAGGAAATGATGAATCCAAAAGATGCAGAGAATGTTTTAAATCATCACCGTTGAATAACTTTTACCTCTTCACACATAATAATCGTCTGAGATTTTTTTTAAAAACGCGCTAGATAGGTTCCAAAAACTCATAAGTCAATTGGAGGTTCATCCTGCTCCAGTATCAAAGGAATATATCAACCAAAAGTTCCTAAGAAGTCTTTCTCCTTCATGGAGTCAAATTGCTTTAATCACGAGAAATAAGCCAGACATAGACCAGACTGATATTGATGATCTCTACAACAACCTTAGGGTCTATGAGATGAGATGAAAAGGTCCTTCAAGTTCCAATCTTATTCTCAGATTGGCTTTCTTTCTTCTGAGAATACAAGCAGCACTAATGAAGTTAGTATTGCCAGTAGAAATTTTGGAGTTAACACTGCTAGAGGAACTAGCTCAACAAATCAGGTTTCATCTACTCCATGTGCTGATGAAGTAGTATGCTCTTTCTTTGCACAACAGACAACGAGTTCTCCACTTAATAATGAGGATTTGCAGCAGATTGTTCAAGATAACTTAGAAGAATAGTATTAGATGGCTCAAGTAGCCATTGTTGATTTAGGGTGCAGAGATTCATTCAGGAGACTGTAGAATTTTGATTTCAAAGGAAAACAACCTGTTCCTTTGGTAAGGTTAAATGTTGAGTGCCTACAACTGTCACAGGAAAGGGCACCTTTTTGCCTAGGAATGCAAAAACAGGAAGGAACCAAGGGAAAAGATCTTTAGTGATAATGGCAGGAGTATGCCAACAACAACTAAACTCATCATCACAAGCACTGGTGGCTTAACGATGATCTATTTTTTTTTTTTTTTTTTTTTTTTTTTTTTTTTTTTCCCCTGTCTTTTTTTTTTTTTTTTTTTTTTTTTTTTTTAGGAGGCTATGACTGGAGCATGAAATTTGATGAACAGTTAATTATGCTTAAATGCCTTTCTCTCCTCAAGCTCATCAAGTTCTTCTGACAATGGAGGTTCAAAACTGTTCTACTAATGTCTTGATCTTTTAAAACTCTTCAAAAAACTTTGATAGTGATAGAGAAAACATGCAAAGCAGAATAGAAATTCAGTATATGAGGTTAGCATTAGAATCTTAGATTCTGAATTCTAGGTCATGAAAGAATGGAACTAGGATTGGGGTGAAAAATATGAGTTTCAAAACTATGAGCTTAAGTGCAGAAAAGTAAAAATTGACAACCTTAAAATGGAACTAGAAAAAGTTGTTAAGGAAAGAGATGAGTTGAAAGTTAAGATAGAAAAATGGGAAGAATCTTCCAAGGGTCTTAATAAAATACTCAACAGTCAAATGAGTGCTATAGATAAAAATGGTTTAGGATTAGGCACACATTAGATGAAATGATGTAACAAAATCTGAAACTGATAGTGAGATTAGTATGAGTGTTTTTGAGGTCAGATCAAGTGATGAAGAGATCACACCATCAAATGATAGGTTCTCCAAAGTAGATGGGTATCATGCTGTTCCCTCTCCTATAACAGGGAACTTCCTAACCCAAGAGTGACATAATTCATTTGCAGGGTTTAGATGATATGCCATTAGAAAGAAAATTCATTGAAGTCAAAAACAACTGAGCTTTAATACTGATACCAGTGAATCTAAAACTAGTGAGAATGTAGGTAAAACAAATGAAGTTGAAAAATCTAAACCAAAGATTAACAGAGATAAAGTTATCATTGAGGATTGGAACTCAGATGATGAGGATGATGTGTCTGAAGTAAACACAGTTAGTCCTGCTAAGACTAATGAGACTCAAACAAGTAAAACTCAAGTTGATAAAATTGGTTAACTTTCTCAGAAAGAAGGAATTGGATTTAAGAAAATAAAAGCTTGCTTTGTCTGTAAGAGTACTGACCATTTGATCAAAGATTGTGATTTTTATGCCAAAAGGAGTCCAGAACCTAAGCTGAAAACTGTGGTCAATACTGGTCAAAGGGTGGTCAAACAAGTATGGGATAATGCTAAAAGGGTAAATCACTAAAAAAATTCAAATAAATTGAAATACCCTCAAACAAGGACTTTTGTCCCAAAAGGAGTATGTAACACCCTCAATTCAGCTCGGTCAGCGGAAGGGTCCAATGGTGTTACATCATAGCACAATAACTCAAATCATAGAAAACTTAGTACTGCTAAGCCAGTTAATACTGCTAGGCCAGTTAGTACTACTAGGCCTGTTAGTACTGTTAGACCATTTGCTCCAAAAATAGCACAAACTAGTGGTGACTTATTAGCCCCAATTTACCCAAGAATGGACAATGTAAGACCAAGAGGCTCATATTTACCTATTAAGAAGTCTCACTACACAAAACCAGCTTATAGACCCAAAGACTTAAAACAAGATGTTAAAACTTTTGGGGTTCGAAATATGACCACTGCTGGGACAAGAGAGTAGTTAATACAATGGTAAGGGTAAGTTGGATATTTGACCTTAAAAAGTCAAGGTGGGTGTGGAGGTAAGGGAAATACTTGGATCTGGTCCAAGACAATGGGTCATTCATGCTCAGAAAGTTGAGTATGTTGATACCCAAAGGGTTTTCCAGGTCGAAATGCTTGGGTCCCTAAGAGATACTAATTTCTCTTACTTTTTGTGCTAGGAGAAATCCAGAGATCTTGTTACGGATCATGCAGTGGTGGATATGGTTGCTTTAGCCATATGACTGGCAACAAAGCTTATCTTTCAGACTATGAAGATTTCAATGGAGGCTTTGTGGCTTTTAGAAGTGATCCCAAAGGAGGTAAACTAACGGGTAAAGGTAAAATCAAAACTCCTAATTTAGTCTTTAATGATGTTTATTTTGTAGATGAACTTAAGTTTAACCTTTTCTCTGTCTCACAAATGTGTGACAAGAAAAATAGTGTCCTTTTTACTGAGTATAAATGCCTTATCTTGTCTCCTAGCTTAAAGCTTCTTAATGAAAGTCAAGTTGTTCTTAGGAGTTCTAGAAAAGGATAATGTATACTGCTTGGATCTTAACGAAACCATTGTTACCTTAGAGGTATAACTTGTTTATATGCAAATGCAACAGCAGATGAGTCTAAATTATGGCATAGGAGATTAGGTCATGTGAATTTCAAAAAATATAAAACAAACTTGTTAAAAGGTCCCTAGTTAGAGGTTTACCTTTAAAAGTTTTCGTAATGACACACACTTGTGTTGCCTGCAAGAAGGGTATGGCAACACAGGCGCCTGTAAGGCCCAAGTTAGAAAGAATCATCAGAAGCCCCTAGAATTACTTAATATGGATGACTTATTTGGACCTGTATCTGTAGAAGTAATTAACAAGATAAGGTACTACTTGGTTGTGACTGATGATTTTTCAGTTGATTTAGTTTAGGTATTTTTCTTAGTACCAGGATGAAAATCTAAATTCCTTGCTAAATCTTATCATTGGCTTAGGGAAACTCAGTATTGAATATAATGTTAAATTCTTTAGATGTGATAATGAGGACAGGAGTTATAAGAACCATGTATGAATGAAATCTGTGCTAAGAAAGGAATAAAAAGGGAGTTTAGTATGGCTAGAACTCCATAGATTATAATAATATAAATTTTTAAATTTAAAAATTTTAGCAGAATGGTGTTGCAGAAAGGAAAAACAGGACCCTAATTGAGGCAGCTAGAACTATGTTAGCAGACTCACTTTTACCTATCCCATTTTGGGCAGAGGCAGTAAATACTGCCTGCTATGTACTGAATAGGGTATTAGTGACCAAACCTCAAAATAAGACACCTTATGAACTATTAATAGGTAACTCACCTAGTATTAGTTTTATGAGACCTTTTGGGTGCCCCTTGACCATTTTAAACACCTTAGATTCCTTGGGCAAATTTGATGGGAAATCTGATGAAGGTTATTTGCTTGGATACTCTACCTCTAGTAAAGCCTTTAGAGTATACAACAAAAGAACCAAAAGGGTAGAAGAGAATCTGCACATCAATTTTCTTGAAGATCAACCAAATGTGACAGGA
The DNA here is from genome assembly GCA_026074375.1 of Tanacetum coccineum. Classification (NCBI taxonomy): domain Eukaryota; kingdom Viridiplantae; phylum Streptophyta; class Magnoliopsida; order Asterales; family Asteraceae; genus Tanacetum; species Tanacetum coccineum. The sequence goes on from BQNB010048109.1 coordinate 27,416, forward strand.
ACTGGTCCTAATTGGATGTTTGATCTTGATTTTCTCACCAATAATTATATTCCTGTTAGTGTAGAAAATCAGGTTAATGTGGATGCAAGTACACAAGATTCTTATGTTGCAGGTTCATCAGGAAAAGATAAAGGACCTACTCAATAATACATACTGCTTCCACTAACCAAACCCTCATAGGACAAGGATTCCAGTAGAAGATGTTGCTCCAACTGCACATGAAAAACCTTCTGAAAGTTCTCCTAAAGACAATGATGTACAAGATTCAGAAGATGTTACTGATAAAGAAGGACAACATCAGATGCCAGAAGTTGAACAAGTCTTGCATGATGATCTTGAGAATATGATTACTCAAGAAGTGATTGCTAAAGCTCTGGATGATGTAACAAGACAAGCTTTTGAAGAAGAAAGCCAAACCTGTTATCACACATCACAAAGTTTGGATGAAGAGTGTTGCACTAAAGACAAGATTTGCAAGGAAGACTTCTCTGAAGAAAAAGGGGGTACAAAAGGGGTATGTATCCAAATAAGGGAGGAAATCTATCAAATCTTCCAAGGGTGAACCATCTATGCATAACGATCTAAATTTTGAAAATCTTGATGATTTTATGGATGTAGATGATACATTGGACTACATAGAGACTGAGGATGATCAAGATGAGGGGAGGACAAGCTCTGTGGTGTTAGAAGAGAAGGAAAGTGCAGATAAGGAAGTAAGTATTGAAGCTCCTATTAGTACTGTCAAGCCAAATGAAGGTACCGACAAGAGAAATGAAGGTACTACTGATCAAAATGAAGGGAAAAGTGCTACTCAAATAGCTCCAACAACAACTTCAACACTTACTCCAACATATATTTGTGATGATGGAGACATTGCACTAGTTTCTTCATAAGAGTCAGAATAAGCAGAAAGGAAAAGGAAAAAGTTTTAGTAGAGATTAGGAATGCTGAAGATACTGAGAGACCAAGGCCTACTTCAACAAGATCTGTGTTAACATTGAAGCCTCTCCCAAGATTGATCCAAAAGATAAAGGTAAAAAGATGATTGATGAAGAGGGGGAAATCTGATAATGAAATAGATGATTATCATAAAGCTAAAAGAGTTTAAATTGATTGCATAAGGATCGAAGTGTTGGCCAGAAAGGTTCATGAAGGAATAGGAAAGATGAAGGAGGAAAAGAAAAGGTTAGCTGAAAGGAAGAAAGTACGTACTAGGTTGCTCCACCAACCATACCCCCCCCCCCCCCCCCCCCCCCCCCCCCCCCCCCCCCCCCCCCACAGTCCCCCCCCCCCCTCCCCCCCCCCCCCCACACACTCCACCCCCCCCCCACCCCCCCGGACACCCCTCCCCTCACTAATGAGTATTTTTCATACAGGCAAGAAATAAAAGCAGACAAAAATTGTAATGAGGAGGCTTTCAAAAGGAAGAAATGAGAGATGTTTTCCATTGACAAAAAGCAAATTTCTTAATAGATACCATTTGTTGCCAAAGGAAAATCATGCTCAACAAGGTCTGAGCTATCAAAAAATAAATCTCCGGCAAGTCAACCCAAGGAACGCATAGGACACCTAGTGCCCCTAGGTCACCTAACCCTAACATGGATGCAGAAGTGTCAAGTGCTTCAAAACGATCAACTGTGATTCGTTTACGTATTCCTCAAAGGAGATCTACACGTCTTACTCCACCAGCTCTAGTGCCAAATGTTGATAAGGTAGATGAGATAATTTACAAGATACATTACAAGTAAGTTTTGTTGAGCACTCCAAATTTCAAAGAAGTCAGAACGGGAACGCTAGGAAAAATTGGAAACTGGTTAACGAGCAATTGGCCTCCGTGAAAATTAAAAAAATTGTTAGAAGGAATCATAGAATGTTATTGATGATAGTTCAAACCCTATGAATGATGATCAAAATATTCCCGGTACTAGGTTAGAGCCTAGGAGTGATAAGGAAAGTCTGGAGGTGGAGATTACTAATGTTGAGGAGGTGAAGAGTACTAATGCTAAAGAGGTGGAAAATAATAATGTTGTAATACCTGTGAATGTTAATGAAGAAGAGGAAAAAATAACTGATGAGGTGTATGATATAAAGCGAAGAGAGAAAGGGAAGATTATAGAGGAGTCTAGGAGTACACCATTCCCCACACCAATTAGATCTCATAGGATTCATACTGATCTTGTATCTTTGGATACTGATAAACTCCAAGAATTGACGGCACCTAATACTACATCTACACCATCATCAAGTTCAGCCAACACCAAGTTATCTACCACAAACCGCTTTCTCTCATTATTCAAAGCCAAACCTGCTCATTTCAAATGATACAAGAGTTTCTTTTAGGAGTTACAAGGATGATATGGGTATTTGTTTGAACACCTGAGGGCAAGGTTTATGTCAAGGAAGTAATTTGATACTCTTGCTGATCATCTACAAGAAGTAATGGTTGAATCACTACCCACTATGGTAGATAAGCATATTAAGGAACAAGTCGAAAAGCAAATTCCTAAGCAGGATAAAGTTCAAGTTCCATTGTATGTTGCGAAAGGGCTAATTTTGGAAAGACAACAGCATAATGAAGAGATGGATAAGATGATTGCTAAAGCTATTTTACAAGAGCGTGGGAACTTATAGGCTAAAATTTCCTCACAGATTCAAAAAGTAATCGCTAATGACATTCCTTCTCTAGTTGATGCATCCGTAAGAAGTTATATGTCTAGACATATTCTTCATGTTCATCCAGTTCAATCATAAACAATCTCTGTTCAAGAACAACAATATCAACTATATCTATCAATGAAAGACGACCCTCAGTTGCAGTAACAAGACATAGCAATATGGCTGGCACTCTAGATGAAATTTAAGATACTCCGGGTACCTTAGACAACTTGTAGAACTCATGTCGTTCGCCTAAAAGATTAGGACGATCCTCATGATGATGCTCATCCTGAGGGGGAGAATAGTGCAAAGTAGCAGAAGACATCTGAGTATGAAGCATATGTGACTAGAGAGTCATCGTCTGGACAAGTCAATGAAAAAGAACAAGGTCCATCATCTTCAGGGAATCAAGAGCAAGTAGATGATTATGATTTTTGGACTGAGTCTTATGCTTCAGATGATGTGATAATACAATGAAGCAAGAGTAAATAAGAAATATTATGGAAGAAGTGTCACTGACCATTGATGAGGCAGAGCTAAAGAAAATTGCTGATGAGATGTTGAGACAAAGATGTACTTCAGGAGATGCGCATCAATATCACATTGATCAGATGAAGAATTTCTTGAAAAGTGACATTGTTTGGGAAAGCAGAAAGGAAATTCTTGTCTCTCCACATCCACGAAAGACCACACCTCTAGTTTAAAGCTATCAGAGAGATCCTGAAGCTCCAGCATTGTCTTTGATAAATCAAGATCTTTTGTATTTGAAGAAAGGAAGTTCAGGGCCTGAGAAGATAGTGTTGTCACTTCACAAGTTTCCTGCAATTATCTTCAATGATGATGATATCAAAGAACGGACTTCCAGATGGGTGAATAAGTATGTAAAGAAATTTAATCCTTATGCTCGGTATGGTGTTGAACATTGGAAGAATCCTCATGCGAAGATCTTCTACATAAAGTTACAGAAAGAGCCTGGAAAACCAAAGGAAGTTGTTTATTCGAATTCAAAGATCATTCAAGTTATCAAGACGTACTGGGAGCTAGGCCATGAACACAAGTTCATCACAAAGATAGTTGCAAGAAGAGCCAATGAGCACATAGTGTCAATTACCAAGCCTGATTACAAGAATCTCAATAAGAATGATATTGAGGATATGTACTTGTTGATCATGAATGGCAAGGTACCTGATTATGCAGAAACAGGTTTGTTGTGGTCTTTATCAGTTTTCATTAGAAGTTCAGTGATATGGGAAAGAGTGCATGACTTTCAACTTGGAATAGAAAGTTATCAACAGAAAGTTAATCTTACTGCACCAACAATATCTTTCCCAGGAATTAAAAAGCACAAAATGTTCTCTATCATCTATGAGCCCGTGCATGGAATCATATACAAGAATAGCAAGAAATAGAAAAGGGTGATGAGACATTCAGAGATTCATAAGTTTTGTGATGCAACACTAATTAGAGTACTTGAAGGTCTAAAGAGTTACAATAATGATGTTAAGTATGGCTATGTACAAAGAGAACTTACGAATGATAAGGTTGAGTATCTAAAGTTGTTTAAAGAAGAGATTAAAGTTTGATTGAAGTATCGCAACCAGATGAGAAGATGGGAGATGTATGTGAATGAAAGACCACTTGGACCAAGAAGGGAACGCCCAGAATAATCGACCCTTAGGGGGAGATTGTTAGGTTCATAAAAAGTGTTGATTATGTGGTTTAGTTATATTTAGTTAAAAGTCTTTATTTTGTTTAGAATAAAGTAGCTTGTATAAAGGTATATTATGCTAAAAGTAAGAAATAACATAATTACCAAAGAACAGGGACTAGAAGTGAAACATTAGGAAAATAAAGGAAGGGAATGCTCCTTCCTTCTCCTATAAATACCCCCTCTAATCATCATTAAAGGGTGATGCCTTGTAATAAACATTTTCCCTTTCCCTCCATTTTATATCATTTGAATTTTGAATACTTTCCCTCCTCTAATATTCTTTCTAAGCTTTCATGAACAATATGTATGATTCAAGATAAACAAGACCTATCAAAACCAATCAAAAATAAGTTCCCCGCCTTCATATTCGCCCAGTATTTTCCGAAGGAGACCACAAATGGAAACGAATGGGATGACACATTGTTGTAATGACGTATCAGTCTATCAAATGGTAACACCTACGTATAATTACATCATATTTAGCATGCCTTTTTTTGCTATGACGCTAGAAAGGTTGAAAAAAGCAAAGAATCAGTAACTTACCATTACTGTTCTTGATCGCCACCTTTATGGCTCATTTATTGTGACTCTACATATATCAATAACTCCAAGGTATTCCAAAGGGTTATCTATTCCATATATGTACTCTATATCTTCTCAATTTCTAACATCATGTTTCCATCTTGATATACAGTAAAAGGGAATCATATTCCATATGCAAGTATGAATAGAGGTACATTTGAATTGAATAACTTTACATACCTTTAAATTACAATGGTCAGTATACTCAAACATGTTTGTATGTCTTAGATTCACACAACAGACACAGACCTACTCCATCTTTCGCAGACTTGCTCTAAAATTCTATAAGGATTCATTCAGATATAACTATCAGACAAGATAGAAGAGTGCATAGTTACTGTAGACTCAGATTAACAGAAACAACTGCAAGAATCTCAGGTAAACATACACGGCAACCCTTTGTTTCAATGGATAATTAACACATGGTTAACAAATTCTTATATTCAAAGAAATTATTCTTAAAATAAAAGGCACAACAATAGTTCCATTACAATAGCCAGATGGTAATAGAATTGATATAGACCAAATAGTGGGACCTTCAATCTCTAAGTATGCATCTACCCGCCTAAGAAGGAGATCCGCAAGTACAAATTAAACCTAAATTTTGCCATACTAGATTTGTCTTAAAAAACATTGCCACTTTGCCCAAGCGTTTGTTACATAAACTTTAAATCCTATGTTATGGTTGATATTTCAGGTCCATTGCATCTACGCCTAGCTAAAAAAGCTACCAAGAAAGCTGCATTCACCTTCGCAGGTAATTTTTCACAACACTAATACTCTTGGATAATGAAACATTTATCTGGAAGCTATACTTGATTAAATACTTTAGGCCATTAAGCAATAGTACCTTACATGGTTCAGATCACTAAGTCAAATTCCCGCCAAATTATACTGGCCCAAAACACGCATCCTATCTAACATGTTCGTATGCGGTTTTTTAAAATGAATTACATTGTAACTCTAAAAATTATACCATTACAGGGTTAGCAGTTAGTTTCAAATTTGCAAACTATAAATGGTTCATGACAATACCATTCTTTATAAACATAATTGTATCTTTTTAAAGGTGTGCCCGTCACTTACCATAACATTGGGCCACCCTCACACGAATGTCGTAACTTCCATGCTACCATGTGGTACGAAGAGAGAGAAGAAAAGTCAAAGATAGTTGTGAACCCAACCTTCTAACTTTGCTGTCAAGGAGGTAAAGTGCTACTCCCCACTTTTAATGATACACCGCCACCGTTAAACAGTCTGCTCGACTATAATCATCCTGTAACATCAAAATTCTGAGATCAAATTAGAGTTTATAACAGCATGTTCTGCTTTACGTCGTTATGTGCCAAAATATAAAATACAAATAATACAGGTAGGGCATCGTATACGTTTAGAATAAGCGGACAAAGCTATCATCAAACGGGGTCCCTAATTCCTAATGAAGGAACTCATCCAAAATTTGCGCAGCTTTATTTTTTTGATACTCAAAATGAAGTTAGGAACCGGTAGGCTGCTTTCATTGATAAGGACACAAGTGACGGTGTGGATCATCAAATAGTCAGAGGTTTAATCCAAATGTTAGATCATTATAGCCCAATTGCCAAGGCATTCCGTATGGCAGGAGATTGGTGCAACACATATAACTCGATGAACTTCCATTTGCGGCTACATAGCGATAGGAAATAAACCAGACAGTACAACGCCCCCACTGTGTCTGAAGTCACTGCGGTGATCATAAATGATTTCAGAGAAGGCCTTCCGACGAGGGACGTCATTGTCAACAACAAAGATAGTAGGCCAAGACGAGTATCAGAATTACATCCATCATGCATGGCACTCCAATACCCTTTGTTGTTTCCGTATGGGGAAGATGGCTTCCATGAGGAAATACCTTATAACAACAACACATGGACACAAAAAACAAAGCGGGGATATGTAACAATGAAAGAATAGTATAGTTACCTAATTCAACAACAAACCAACTAAGGTAGTACTTTATTGAAAGGAGGGTAATTATACCAACAATATTTGGTGGATGCATATAGTGCATTTGAAGAGCAGCGACTGAAATAGACAAGGAATAATCAAGACACGCTACGGGTGGACCTATATCATAATCTTTGTGACGCAGTCACATGAGGCTACACAAATGCAGTATGACTTGGTAAAAGGATAGTTCTGCCAAGGACCTTTACGGGGAGTCCACGATATATGATGCAGAACTACCAGGATGCAATAGCTATATGTCGGGGGTACGGTAACCCAGATTTGTTCATCACGTTTACTTCTAACCTAAAATGGCCTGAAATAGCCGAAATGTTGAGTTATTTTCCTAGACAGAAACCACATGATAGACCAGAAGTAGGGACACGTGTTTTCAGAATAAAACTAACAGACCTACAAGATGATCTGACCAAAAAACAAGTTTTTCAGGGAATCTCGCGCATGTAATGTATCAAACATCAACCTATAAAATACATTATTCTTCTCCATATTAAAAAGGGTCAGCTGATACGTTTATTGCATTCCTCCCGCAGTTGTATATGTCATAGAATTTCAAAAATAAGGCCTACCACACGCGCATATTTTGCTATGGCTGGAAGAGCAATGGAAATGCAAGACCCCCAATAAAATAGATGATATAATTCTAGCCGAGCTTCCATCTCCAACAGATGATCCTGACGGCTATAAAGTAGTTACCGATTATATGTTACATGGACCATGTGGAAAAGATGTCAGATATGCAGCATGCACGATCAATGGCAAATGCTCAAAACATTTCCCTAAAGCTTTCTTACCAGAAACATACCTTGATGAAGAAGGGTACCCTCATTATCGTCGAAGGGATAATAAGGTGACTGTCAAAAAGGGAAGTTCATGTATGACAACAAGCATGTGGTACCTCACAATCATTATCTACTTCTTAAATACAACTCACATATCAATGTAGAATGGTGCAACATATCAAAGGCTATCAAATACTTATTTAAGTATTTAAATAAAGGACCAGATAGAGCAATGATTGTTATAAAAACAGGCCAACATTGGCAACTGAAATCGTCACGGAGGTAGACGAAATAAAAAACTATCTCAACTGTAGATTTTTAGCTTCATGCGAAGCAGTTTGGTGTCTCTTTTCATTTGACATCCACTACTCATACCCAATGGTCATGCAGCTTAGCTTCCATTTACCAAACCAAAACGGAATCACAATGCGTGATTCAGAAAGTTTGCATGCTCTGCTATAAAGTAAAGGTATCAACGTAACTATGTTTACTGATTGGTTTGAGCTGAACAAGTGTGATCCCGCAGCGAGAACACTTACTTATGCTGAAATCCTAAAACACTATGTTTAACATAAAAAATAAAAACTCCAGAAACTCAGAAAATAGAGAAAGTGCATAGGCAGGATTGTTTATTCAAGCCCTGCTTCAGGTGAACGATACTATCTTAGGATGTTGCTTAATGTTGTTAGGGGAGTTGAAGGTTTTAAAGAGCTAATGACAGTTAACAACAGAATATGTCCTACATTCAAAGAAGCCTGTTTCGCATATGGTCTACTAAATGACGACATGGAATAAACAAAAGCTATTTCAGAGGCAAGTTTGTGGGCATTAGGACCACAACTACAGGACATATTCGTTATAATGTTGTTGTTCTGTGACATAAGCAGGCCACTGAAGCTATGGGAAGAAACCTGGCATATTATTTTGAAGGATATCCTACATAAAAAGCGTAGGCTTTTTAACTATCTTGAGCTACAGCTGACGGATGTACAAATCCGCAACTATAGTCTACTGGAGATCCAAGATTTGTTACATAGATATGGTAGATCGTTAGAAGACTTTAAGGATTTACCACGGCCTGACCCAAGTTTGTTAACAAACATGGACAACCGTCTGATAAGAGAGGCATTGGATTTTGATATAAAAAAAGAAAGTATGAACACCAACAACTTCATTCCCTGTTAAATCTATAACAGAGTTTAATCTATAAAGAAGTTGTTGATTTAGTTCATAACAAAAAGGGCAACTTCTATTTTGTTTATGGCTCAGGGGGGACCGAGATGACTTTCTTATACAAAACTATAATTTCAAGGTTACGATCACAACGTATGATTATGCTCGCGGTCGCCTCTTCATGTATGATATTTCCTTAAAAATTGCTAACTTATTCAAACATTAATTAACTTATTGACAAACTATGCATTTGTTTTAATTACTATAGGAATCGCTTCCTTGCTCCTCCCGGTAGGTAGGACTGCGAATAGCAGATTTGTTATTCCACTTGATCTAATGGAGAACAACACATGTGGTATAAAACAAAACACGCAGTTAGCATAGCTAATGCAAGAAGTTTAGCTTATTATTTGGGATGAAGCCCCAATGACTCAACGATATGCCTTTGAAGCATTAGACATAACATTAAGAGATATATTGGCATTCAAATGTAAAGAAAAAAGAAGTAAGCTTTTTGGTGGCATGACCATTCTGCTGGGAGGCGACTTCATGCAAATCCTTCCAGTCATCACAAAGGCATAAAGACCAAAGATAGTGCAAGCTTGCATAAACAGGTCTGAATTGTAGAAATACTGCAAGGTATTCACACTTACGCGCAGCATTAGGGTCAACCAGTATTCTGCAAACGGGGCGCTTGATACATCAAAACAAGAATTCAATCGGTGGGTATTGGCTGTGGGTGACGGCAATTTACCAGATAAAATTAAAGAAGGGAGGATGAGCCAACATGGATTGAGATTCCAGAAAGGTTCCTAATAAAAGAATAGGATACTCCTATTCATCAGATTTTGGCTGAAACATACCCAGATTTTACCTTAAGGAAAACTGATGAGGAATACTTAAAAGAGAAGGCAATTCTAACCCTAAGAAATGAGGATGTCGACGCAATCAATGAGTTCATGTTTAAAAAGTTATCGCGGGATGCTGTCACCTACAATAGTGCAGATGAAATCTGCAAGGCATCAACAGACAATATAGACCAGCATCAACTATACCCAGTCGAGTTCCTAATTTCCCTAAATTTTCCTGGTATGCCACCGCATGAGATATGCTTAAAAAAAGAATTACCAATCATGCTCTTACGGAATGTCAACCCAAGCCACGAACTCAGCAATGCAACTAGATTGATCATCACTGATCTTGCCCAGTTTGTTATCCACGCCAAAATACTAACTGGCTCACATGTCGGCGATGAGGTAGTCATCCACAGGATCATACTCACATCCACTCAATACAAATGGCCTTTCGTCCTTAAACGGAGACAGTTTCCAGTCAAACCATGCTATGCAATGACCATTAACAAAATTCAAGGACAATCGCTAAATCATGTCGGAGTATATTTACCAAACCTGGTATTCAGCCATGGGCAGCTTTACGTGACACTATCTAGAGTCACAAGTCCTAACGGGCTAAAAATCACAATGATACAAGACGCAGACAAGGAGCTCAAGAACTGTATCCGAAACATCGTTTACAGGGAAACTTTCAACAACCTAACTTAACAACAAATGTAAACATCACAGTATCGTTTCAGCATCCTACATTTGTATTCTACAACACATGCAACTGATTATCAATCATGTTAAAATACGTTAAAGGGAACTTTGTTTTCTGGTTCTCACCACCTAATGCGAATGGAACATGGTTTCACATTTGTAAACTACTTATTTATTGGATAATATAAATTGTACAGAATCTATTGCACAACATATGTTTTACACACATTACTTTACCATTTTTTACACATTTAACGTAAAAAGGAAGAAAACGTAATAAAAAACACCAACCAACTTCCAAAACACACTTACTAAGACAATATGCACTCATTTCTGGCAAGATCATAACCATCGCATCCACATACAATTTGACAAAAGGCCCATAACATGCAACACACTCTGCTACAATTCTTCTGAATCAACCTGCACATCAAATCCTTAAATCAACAAATTTAAGCCAAAAACAACATTAAACCACAACAATAGTTACAACACATCTATAGATAGGTCCATAAAACCAATTAATTTTGAACTTGCTGAAGAGGTGAATAATATGAAAAATGAAACAAAGTACAACAACCGTACTCTACCAAGGTATCCCAAAACATAGATTCCGTAAGTGGTTTACCAGATAGGCCTGCAACGGTCTGTTGCAACGCATAAACAACAACAGATCTATATTTGAAGTAATTGATTGAGACAATCAAAATCCTATACGGCAACATACATACTTCGGTACCAATTATAGGATCCTTAACATTTAGTTTTCCACTAATTTTACAACCCATACAGAACAATATCAAAACCTTAAATCAACCAATCTTTACAGGAAAAATCAACCCATTCAATCACATGTTCAGATAACAAACCATCATTTACAAACATAAAAATATAGAAAAAAAAGACAAACAAGTAATACCATAGCATTCATATTCCATTAAAAATAACCTTGAAGTAGTTCATACAAGGTTCACCTACAAGCAGTCCAAAACATAAACTAGAAATAAAAAAGACATAAGTATGAAAAAGACCCAACTAAAGATCAACACCATCTTCATCCTTCTTTTTTTAGCACGAATGTCAGCAACTTCCTCTCCAAATTGCTTAATTATAAGCACAATAAAGTCATAACTGAACACCCCTAACCAACACATCCCAAACAAATCATCAACCCTAACGAAAACCTACGCCTTCTCTTCCACATCAGCCAAGTAACCATCCTTAAGACCCACCCCGACATGAGCACGAGCTAATAATTGTTCCAAATCAGCAAGCATCATAGAATCACGCGCAACAATCTCTTTCATGTTCTCCAAAGCCCGGACTACATCTCCCTGCTCTCTGAGTGCCTCCAACTCAACTGCCAGCCTACGCTTCTTACTCAATGACACCTGAAGTGAACAACAAAGATCACGCATTAACGCTGCAAAAGATGCATCTTTGCTACGCGCTTGATCAAACACCACTTTCATCTTATCCGTCAGACGAGAAGATTCAGCTACTTCAGTTAACTTATCCAATATAAAAAAGGGACCCATAGATAACAAACAAACCTAACCCAATACATATATAAGAATGATAAAACATCCTACAACACAATTCACCTTTAAATAGGAAAACTTCAATGCCTTTAATCTTCCAATTGGAAACTCAGGAGCCATTAGTGTAAAAAACAGCCACTAAGGTTAAACTTTTATAATAATTGAAATAACATTTAAGCCATGGTTATAATTGAAATACAAATAAAACTGAAACCATTTTGTAACTCCATTGGTAGTTACTTACTCAATTAATGATACATAAACAAACACATAAATGACAAGTTACTGCCTAAAGGTTTTTGCAGAACATATGTATACGGATTATAACTAACAAACACCACTTTTTAATAACACAAGATGCACTCACCTGCGCCAAAACCAACCAACTCGCATAGCCATACAACTCAACGTAAGGCGCAAAATAGGCACCAACCTAAGCTACAAGGCTTCTAAATCCACCTGCAAACATACAGTTTTAACTTCGGATGTTCAACTACTTTTTGCAACCAACAAATATCAACAATGGCATTCCACAAATCATAATCCAACAACAAATAAGGTTCATTCAGTGACACACCAAACAACAATATTAACAGCATACTAACACACAAAATATAAGTCATAACACACGGATTAATATACATTAAAAACGTGTAAACGATATTACAATTACTAATTAATAACGTGAACACTAAACATCTCAAATGAATCACCCACATAATGTTACAACTCTTCCCAAACAAACCATCAATAGCATGTCCAGGATCTAATTCATATAAAAGAAATTAAACAAATGTACCCAAAACAGTCTTCTTAAGCAAACTATCAACAACCTATCTTAAAACCAATCAGAAACTGTCTGTTATCATTGCAATTGCCCAAATGCATAATTAACTTATATAACCATTCAATTCATACAACCCTAAAACAAACTAACAGATACATTATACATTCTAAATCCACAACTCAAACAAAATCAAACAATTAACTAACAAACATTCATCACGGAAATAAACCAACAATAATCATAATACATAATTAAAAAACAACAATACTTTAGCTTAATAACATAATATTTCATATTCATAAACCACACCAACATCCATACATGTCCAACACAAAACGTAAACTTCAAACACCAACTAGCACATCAAAACACTAAACAAACTTAAAACATGACTACAAGAACAAAAGCTACCCATCCCCATTCCTAATCACCATTGTTCCCATCATCCAAAATCTCCACATCCTTCTCTAGGGTCTCAATGTCATTCAACGCTTTAGCAATCACATTCATTCTAATGCCAAAGCTGTGTACTCTCTTTTACCTACTTAATTCCTTAGCAGCCAACAAGCTTATCAATGAAAACCTATTTCTTGATCATCCCCATGGTTTGAAGTTCAGCAACAACACGCAATCTGACCAATGCAAACCCTAAACAGTTCAGCTCATCATGCATCGGTTCACAAACGGTGGTTTTCGCAATCTTTGCACAAGGAAGGAAAAAAATTTTTCATGTACTTCGGAACGGTTGTTTCACCATTGAAAGCAATCAAATCATCAGTGACACGCCTTGCAACAATGTTTGCGGGTCCTAGAGCTGCCATTGCAAATGAAAACAAGTTGAATACAAATAGAAATCTGAGGGTACAAAGTATTGATTAAACACAAAATTAAAGGGAGATTTGGGTGTAGATGATGAAATGGGTAAAGAAATGCGGTATATAAAGGCAGATTTGTGGTAGAGATTAAACCCCTAGCCATCACGGCTATGGAAGACGAGGTGATGTTTTCAAACTAGGTTGTTAATGCATTTTAACTCACATATACAATGGACAACAAGTAAATCCCAATTCCCTCATGCACAGACTAAACCCTCCATAATTCTAAAACAAACAAACTAAACCCCCACTCTCTATGGAAAAACACAAACTAAACCCCTACACTCTATGAAAACCATAAACTAAATCCCTACTACTCTATGAAAACCACAAACTAAACCCATATTAATTATACTTTAACCATATAAAAAACACTAAACTACAAATACCATTACACATCTTTTTTATTCTAATTTAACCAAAAATATTCATATACATTTCAATACTTTCTTAATGGGATAAACAAATGCTAAATACAATAGCGTGGCAAGATCACTAACTCACGACGACCTCAATACATCTTAAGATATATAACCACATAAGCAAAACTACAATGACCAACAAGACTAAGGCCAATATACACATAACAATTAGACACAACCCTCGAGCAACAAGTTACAACACGGCTCAGATTTATACGCAATCAAGAAGTAGAGACAGCCCGTGTGCATCGCACGGGTCTGACTGCCTCATGTATGTAAATTTAATGTTCACGTTTCGCATCGTCTTAAATTTATTGTTCACTTTTAAAACATGAAATTAAATCAAGTTTACAATGATACATTCAGTTGATGTTATTATTGCAAACTTTACTAAAATTATAAATTAATTAGGTAAAGTAAGAAAAAAGAAACTTTCATCATGATATTTTCCTTAAATTTTGAATTTTTTATGAGGATAACAATTTTAGAAGGGAGGAAGTAGCAAATATAATTATGTCAGAATGAATTAGTCTTGACTTTATATATATTTATAAAACAAAAAAATCCATGTTTCCTCTCTCCTTTTCGGCTAATTCGCTGATGAAGTAAAAACCCTAATATTCTTCGATTGACCTGATTTTAATATTTTTAATTGATTTCTGATCGTTAGTTGCATTTAGATTGGTCATTGATTTATGCTAGGGTTATTTATTTGTTGATCTAGTGGGTTCTAATCGGTTAAGTTTTCAGTATTTCTGAGGAATCTGATTCTAATTTGTTGGTTCGTTTGGTTTGTGTTTATTGCTAATAGTTTGTTCTTGTCCTATATCAGTTTGGAATTCATTCCCCTCAATGTTAATCGTTTGATTAAATTTTGAGGTTCGAATTCATTTAATCGATTTTAGGGTTTGTGATATTCTTTTTTATTTAATAGGTTGGTGGAGTGTTTGATGGTCTTAATTTTCTTCCTAACTACTCTTAAATCGATCAGTAGGTCATTTTGGGTGTTTACTTGGTATTAGTTCAGTGGCATTTGAGGTTAAAAGATTTGGTATATTGATTGTAGTGTTGGTCTAGATTCATATATGGTAACCATGGAGAAGGGTTTTATGAACAGGAAAGGTGTAGAAGAAAAGGAGAACTTGGTTGATCAAGCTAGGAAACAATGATGGAAATTGATAATGAACAAAATGTTGAAAACAAGGAGTTTCCAAGCATAAATGATGTGT
>BQNB010048110.1:0-12205 GCA_026074375.1 Tanacetum coccineum
ATAATCATATTGTTATAAGTTGTTCCTTGCACACACTTAAGATTTCTCCCACTTGTGTACGGGACAACATTATTTAATATAATACGACACGCACTCGAAAGTACAAACAATATGATATTGTCATAGATATTACAAGTAGATATAAAACCATAATGTTTAATAAGGAGTTGTGGATTATTATTCTATAGATAACGCTTCAAAAAGCAACATCGAAACGACAACGAGTTATCTATAAAATAAAATGCAATTTTCCTTAAACCATAGTCGTTCATATTCTAAAAGTAATGAATTATTTCAAAGCAAGCTAGAAATAATAAGGGCAACTAACAAAGAAATAAATCTTGTAGCTCCCACTAAAATTGACAACATTAGATGAATGTATTTCCAGTAATAAAACGCAAACTCCTACTGGATTTGTCAACATTGTAAGTGTTACATCACCAGTAGAAAGCAAATAGCAATTTATTTACTTTCCTACTTTCTTAGAATGCCTACAAGTATCAATGAACTTAGGTATTCAATAGAGTATATGAAGATCTACTTATGTAGATGAGGGACTAGCCATTCATGCTTTTATTAACTTGAACATTTTAGCATGCAATTCATCCTTAATCGGTCTGCCTAGCCACAAGGGTGTTTAGCACTTATTAGGAGTGAATCGAGTCCAAGAAAATTTACCTAGAATATCTGCTAGCAATTTCCTTTACTCGTTGCGGTTTAAACTCATACATCGTGACAAGTGCAAGATGTCGCTATTTTGGTAGCTATAGACAAAATGTATTATAGTTACACAAAATATGTTATCTTTCAAAGATTTCAGAACCGGAAGAGGGTAATGAAAGATTAAAAGTGAGTTTAAATATAATTGATAATAATTCAATTATAACCCTATCTTATTCTTGTCAACCAATGAGAAGAGATAGGAGTACGTCTCACTCTTCTTACCAGGAAAAGAGACTATGTTTGTCTTCTATGAGAAAACAAACTTTCGTTTACGAATTATGTTGTAATAACACAATTAATCAGAACACGTAAAGTTCAATTTAGTATTTTTGATAATTAAATTCTTAATAGAATTAACTACCCAATTAATTTACTAATTAAGACTAAGATCCAACTTGACCTCCCACTTATTAACCATAGGTCTGACCAGTGAGAAAACAAGTAGGGTAAGAGGTAAGCGACGAGGGTTAATTGAATTTAATGCAACTCTTAGATTTATGAGACCAGTCATAAAATTAGTAATCATACAATAATGTCGTGAGCATGTTTAATTCTCATCTTATGCCTCAAGTTCGAGGTCTGACTAGGTAACCGGATCTAAGTCCACCAAGCAAGAACGAAAAAATAGTTTGAGGTCTGACTAGTGAACCGTAATTGCCATGGGTTGGAATGACCCTGAGGTCTGACCAGAGAGGCCAAGCCAAATGCATGTGTTCTTGGTTGGTTGGCATTGACTTAAAATTTTCATAGGGGTATACACATAAAAGTGTTAAAAGCGTGTACAAAGAGGCATGCAAAACAACTTTGTAGCACTAATTTTAAAAACCTTTTATAAATGACATTGTAGTTTTATTAAATTGGTTCACGGTAACTCCAATCAAACACGCAAAGAAGCGGAGAACCAGGTCAGCACGAAGCGTATTAAAAACCTGGATTCTTTAGGAATATCCTCCTTAAACTTCTCTTATAGTTTGTTCTAGTGGATGAGCCGTACTTCTCAATAATCCATAATGTCCAGTTTTTAATTTTATCAAGAAATCAAGTTTCATAGTTTAGAGTCTTATTAATTTTCTCAAAAACAAGTTTTGCACGAAACAAATAGCCGGTCACAATAAACAAGTATTTAGGCGTGTAATTAATAGACTTATTTTAATATCATCTTTATTTATAAGTAGTAGTCTGTATTGCATACATATTAGGCGTGTAAACGAGTAATCAAGTAAAAATATGCACATAAGTAGACGAATACGAAAGATGACATTAAATGAAACAAGTAAACATGTAGAATCCGAGTTCTCTTGCGAGTCTTCCCCAATCGGAGAACCATAAGACCCTCACTAGGTTTTCATCAATGTGCCTAGATCGCCCCATTCACCACAAGAAGTGATTGAGTAGGTCTTATGGCCGAAAAACGAAACAAAAGCAAACTAAATATTTAAAAGATCTAGTTTCCCAAATAAAAGATTTTATTACCTTAAATAAAAATCAAGATCTTTTAGATATACAGTGTGATCTACTATAAAAAGGAAACAAATCTATTAAATTAACAATTTAATTTTATTCTTTTTTAACCTATATTAACAATTAATAGTTTTCAAGATCTAGATCTAACACACTTTATTTAATTATGGCAAGGATTTGCATAATCTTTGCCATATTTGCAAGAAAACAATAAATAAAATATAAAACGCAGCAGATCAAGCATGCGAATTAAATCTAGGCGTGTACAATTCAAGACATGATATAATTCAAAATGTGTAACCCTAATGCCAAAACGAGTTGACTCGTGATGCCACTATTGGGATTTAACAATCTAGATAACCAATTAGCTACGAGTACATAGCGGAATGGATCTAGTTTTAGCACATAGATTAACACATATAAATTAAACAAGTAATTACTACCCGTATGTTTATTGAGTTAAATCAATAAACTTACACCGGATCTTGATCTTGAAGCGAGTGATTAAATTATCACCTCTATGGTTGCTCCCACAAACACGTCAACCAAGTATGAGTCGATTGCTAGTCTAATCTTCACGTACCAAACACCAAGTGTTAAATCGATTACCAAACACACCACTTGAGTCTTGAATCAAAAATCAATAAAACCCTAAAAGGGTTTATACCGAAAACCAAGTAAACCAAATTCGGTTAGGGTTTTTAAACCTAAACCTAAAACCCTAACTTGGATATTGTGTTATGTCAAACTAGGAGAACACAAACAAACACCGTATATGGATCTTGTTACGTCGAGCAAGGAAGAAAAGAAGTAATCAAAAAACCCTTGAGGGTTTGTTCAATTATCGGTGAGGGAAAAAAGAATCGAAAAACCCTAAAAGGGTGTTCGTTCGATTTCGGTTGAAGGGAGAGAGAGAGAAAGGAAAATCTTTGGTGATTTTTAGGTATTGTGAATGAATGAAGAATGAGGTGTAGGGTGGGGGTTTATATAGGCTCCCAACCCTAACCCAATTCTTGTTGAATAAGAAAACTATTTTTCCTTTTCTTCCTTCTTTCTCTCTAAACGAACCAAACACCCCTTTCTAGAACCTTTGAGGGTTCGGCTAAACAAGGGGCTCCCTCGGGTTCAGGTTTTGTTCGTTTTAGTCCCTTGGTTTATTACTTAAATATTCGTTATACTTAGTTAAACAATTAACGGTAAATAATGACTATTTAAATATTATAGTGAAGTAAAACATACTCTATGTGTTTAACGTGTGTTCCCTTAATAGGCTCATGTATTTCTAACGTATAAGTTGCGGAACCGACTAACATATTCCAACACTAAGGTGTTTCAATATGTGCACAACTATTTTGATGTATTAAAGAAATCACACACAATATAACAAATGAGAAAGATATGTTTGTGTCAATTCAGTTCAACACAATAAGCATAGAAACAGTTACAATAAGTTGATTTAGCACCAGTTGAACCCGACACATTTGCAAACTAAACCCTTTAACCTGGTACGTGTACTAAGATGTTTCAACCCGGCATGTTGATATGTGCACAACTGTTTTGATGTATTAAAGAAATCACACACAGTATAACAAATGAGAAAGACAAGTTTGTGATCAGTTCGGATCAACACAATAAGCATAGAAACAATTCCAAATGCTAAATCTAACATTATTCATATCAGGCGAATGACTTAAAAATGCATCGAACTTGTTCATTTTTACCGTTCTGTGTAGCCATCTTTTTTTTCCTATTAAATCACTAAACCTATAAAACCTTACATCGTCACTTAAAATTTTACCGATACAAAGCTAAATATCGAGTTTTTCTTTGAGTACAACGAGATCCATTATGTTTTATGGCCCAAACAATAACAAACTAACTACCCTTGTATGTTTAAATGGCCTGAACCACACTAAACATATAACCCTTGACTTTGAGCAAACACCATCAAACCACGAACCTCAAGTTTTGATGTACAATTGGTGATACAAGTGTTGTATTGGGGTGATACAATGTGTGATCCAAGACATGGTTGTAAAATGGATGTATATGCATAATCTAAACATCAAGAACTACAAGCTTGATGAGGTTGAACTTCTATTGATAAGAAGCCTTAAATGGATGAAGATGACATGTGCTTCAAGCTTGTTATAGTAGATCTTCATATGCAAGGCTTGTGGTGGATGATGGTGATGAGAGCTCTAGGCTTGTTATTGGTGGATCATAACATAATACTTTGCTTTCAACAAATAAAAGTTAGAAGCATTATGATCATAGGGTTATAGGGTGTTTTATGCAAAGAAAACACTAGAAAGATGAATGTAAGGGATGAGTGAAATGGTATCCCAAAGGCTTCCTTTTATAGGCAAAGTTTAGGGACATGAGACCACTCACGGCCCCCTCATGACTCTTTAAAGAGGGGGATGTCCTAGTGGGCTTTCGTACGTATAATCAGCATAAGCAATCCGGATTTTGTTGGATTTTTGCTATTGATCTCTTCAATGATATTGATTCTAGAATGCATAAAATATATCCTAAATATTATGAAATATTCCCTCTAAATGCGTTGTTAATTTTTACCAAAAGTAGGTATGATCTTATTGTACATGCATGATCTCATATGATATGCTTCCCAAAGAGAAAGATATCATCTATAAGGTAAATTTAGATTATTACTAAAATGGTAAGATCTTTCTTACATGCATGATTGCATTTGGATACTTTCTTAAAGAGGAAGATTCTTGATTGCTATAGGATTAAAACATTTTCCTAAAAAAGTAATTTGTTAAATAAAATGCAAGTAAACTTTTGTGATAGTTTATAAAACATGTAAGGTTTTATGAAATAATGCAAGTGATGTTACAAGATCATGAAAGAGTTTTGATGCAATGTATGCAACTTTGATCATTAGCCTAGTTTGTAAAATCATGTAATGAAATGTAAAATGAGGTTCGAAAGCTAATGATTGAGATTATAAATACTTAATGACTCCAAAATATATTTTAAACAATCTCAATGGTTTGTTAGTTGTCTTGATCATAATGCAACATAACAAACATATTCGAACATGTGTTGAAACATGAGGATGCTCAAGACGTCGAGAGATGTTGATGAATGTATGCATTGACGATATGTGGTCACAAGTAACTTGCGCATTTTACGTTGTATATTTCAAGTTACATGTTTGTCATTATTAATATGTAAAAGACCATATAGATTAAATATTGAAATATTTTCACTAACGGGATGGACATGCAATTAAATAACCTCTAGCGAGTGAATTGGCCAGACATTGTTATTTTCTCAGACTAAGGTTTTCTCGATGATCAACATGTCTAAGAAAAGCCTCTCATCGAGTATAATATCTAATTCTTCATGATAGACATCATAGGCGAGTGTCGGTAAAACAAAATTCTTTTGGCGAAATACATAAAGTAATACTGATGTAACTAAAAGTTAAAGAGAGCAATAATTGTATGTTAGATTAAGGCACGGGCTCTTGAGTGGCAAACCAACACTTAGTAAACCATCAACAATGATCACATATTATACACATGCCATAGCACGACAACTACATCACATAGTGATCAAGACACCCTTCCATTTTACCATAGCCCAATATAACATAACTTATACCACCTATCATCCAAAAAACAGCACACCACAATGATTTTGAACAACCAAATAAAGTTGAGTTAGATTGATTCATGTCTAAGCTGCATGAATAGAGGTTGCCAAGACGAATCTATTTCGCACTCAACCATCCTTCCATTTTGCACAGCAAAACAACGCTTATGAAATCAACACTAACGACCACATATTATACATAGGTCATATACATAATTTTAAAAGACATGTAAAGGCCAAACAAAACATCGCTTATTCCACTTATGATCATAGCCAAGCAAAAATGGGTGCGGTTTTAACAAAACGACGCCATACGTGATCACATAAAAGCTTAAACAAACACATACCAACACAAACACATACACATATCCATAAATCTAGAAAGTAGAAAAAGAAACCTGAATACCATGCATTAAACGAACCAGGTAGCAATGAAGCCTCGACATAGATTCTTGAAACATTGAAACCCTAAACGATCACCACTCATTCAAAAAGAAGACAACCTGTAGCAAGCCATATAAAATAAAAACTTTTGATCACATATTAGACTTATCACAAAGCTTCAACAAATAAAAACACATATCCACAAATCCAAAAACTAAAAAAAACATAAAAAGAAACCAAAATACCATGCATTAACGAATCAGATAGCAATGTAGCCTCGACATAGATTCTTCAAATGCCGAAACACTAAATGATCACCACTCATTCAGATCTAAAGTAGCTAAACAAAAGAACCATTGCATTGTGTTTATAGAGAGGAATTATAGACCAAAGATATGAAATGGTGAAATTAGCGATACAGAAGTTTTGAAATTAGGTTGGTTATCATAACGTTCATGGGGAGCCAATAACATGTGGCACCTAAATCCAACGGTGCCACCACACCGGGGTATCTAGTTTACTATCGTGCGTTGGAATCGTTTTTGTTTGCAAAAAGTAGCCATTAGGTTTTCCAACGGTTACAAACTTCACTTTTATTTAATCGCCTCTTTATATATATCATACCCACATTTAACCATTTTTACACAAACTTCTTAACTCTCTCTACCAAACAACACATTCTTGTAAACTATGGACCCGGATAACAATGTTGGTTATGACTCCGATGAAGATGACATTGATCTGTTGATGTGAGCTTATAAGTATCACCAAACATTGGAACAACAAGAAGAGCAAACTTCACTTACATGTAATCTGATATATTGAGAATGTAATGTTGTTGAAGCACATTAGTTGGCCGACTATTTTGGTAATAATCAGGGCCGTCTCGTGAATTTCGGAGGCCCTGCGCAGTAACCATAAGAGGCCCTGTTAAACAAAAAAATCTTGAACATAATTACTGACGAACCATAAAGTAAATTTATCGTAATATGGTATATATATTGATGTTCATTATAGAATTGAATCAAAATCACTCAAATCCAATGGAGCAATTATAATATACTCGTAAATAATCATATGGAAAGAAAGTTTGTACTTTCTTTTCTCCAAATTGGATAATGGTTATTAACTGTGGTCTATGGATACAATTTTTATTAAAGCATATTAGTCTTCAAACGTAAAACAACGTGAATATCATACATGGGCTTTTTAAACTTGATATATACACAATGAAATAATGAATGGAATTGGAAATTTGTGGCCCTAAGAAAAAGGGGCCCCTGTGCCATTGCACAGGTTGGACCTTCCTTCAGCCGACCTTGGTAATTGTAACAACCCGAGTATTAGGCCGACGATTATCCCGAGCCGTTATCTATTTTCTACTACTGATATGAACTAATCATTTTATTTTTGGGCGATTTGATAAAAATAATTATTTTTGGCTATTTCACAAGACGTGTTTCAAATTTCTATTCGTTTTAACGTTTGAGAAAAATTGAAAATTTCATATTTTTGCTCCGAGAGCGAAATTATAATTATTTTTGTGTTTTGTGGCTTTCCCCGAGTTTTTGTAAAAACCGTGTTTAAAAGTCGTGTTTTACGTGAGTTAACATTTTATTAAATGTTTTAAAACTAAATAAAGCTTGACGAAATAAAAATAATTACGAGTTTATAAAACCCGAGCCCTTTTGGTGGGTTGAGGACACGAAACAAACACCCTTTGTATCAATTTTGCTAGACTTTGGAGGGAAGAGGGACTATTAGTGTCAAAGTCTCAAACTAATTCTCTATATAAGGAAGCTTACACTTCCATTTTAACACTTTAACAAAAAAATTCATTTTTCCCTCTTTTGTCCTCTCCACGACCGGACACACACATACATAGCCAAAACCCGACGAAAATTAACATGCAATACGATCCGACTAGAAAATATTAATCCTTGCATCAAAACAAACATATCTCCACTTGAATTTTCGACATGCAACAAGTATTTCACTAGATTTAATTCGGTTCGAGTTCATGTCGAAATGGGTTGAAGACACTGTTTAAAAGTATTAAACAAATATTCTTGCAAGTGGGTTTCGAATAAAAAGGTTCGGTTTGGTTGTTTGAGGTCACGTCCGAACTCGGTCAAAAGAGGGGAAACCGAAACCGACTTTTGTGTTGCGTTGTAAGTATTTAATTACTTGTACTATGTTTACTTTCGTTATTTGATTGAGTTTCGATAATTGCATGTGATGAATCCGATTGAATCTTGCGCTAGACTAGATTAGAAATGACGTTGGATGATAAAAATAGGCTAGATGATGTTGTCGGAAGCCGAAAATGGCCGTTTAATGGGTTTCAAAAAGTACATTTTCAATCAGAAAGTTTGGCTCGTATTTTGAGGTTCGAGATTTTGTAAAAACTGATTTTTGATTTTAAAATATTTTAGAGTTCGTTCTAACGATCGTATCGATATGTGGATCGTCTCGTAACTCTTAAAAACGAAGAAGTTATGGCGAAAACAAGTTTGGAAAATTTATAATTTTCCAAACAGCTATTTTGGCTTATTTAATAAGCTTTTTTAAGAGTTACGGGACGATCCACATATCGATACGATCGTTAGAACGAACTCTAAAATATTTTAAAATCAAAAATCAGTTTTTACAAAATCTCGAACCTCAAAATACGAGCCAAACTTTCTGATTGAAAATGTACTTTTTGAAACCCATTAAACGGCCATTTTCGGCTTCCGACAACATCATCTAGCCTATTTTTATCATCCAACGTCATTTCTAATCTAGTCTAGCGCAAGATTCAATCGGATTCATCACATGCAATTATCGAAACTCAATCAAATAACGAAAGTAAACATAATACAAGTAATTAAATACTTACAACGCAACACAAAAGTCGGTTTCGGTTTCCCCTCTTTTGACCGAGTTCGGACGTGACCTCAAACAACCAAACCGAACCTTTTTATTCGAAACCCACTTGCAAGAAATATTTTGTATTAATATCTTATTTAAAACAGTGTCTCCAACCCATATCGACATGAACTCGAACACTGAATTAAATCTGAGTAAATTACATGTTTCATGTCGAAAATTCAAGTGGGATATGTTTGTTTTGATGCAAGATAAATATTTTTAGCTGATCGTAATGCATGTTAATTTTCGTCGGGTTTTGGCTAGTTAAGTGTGTGGCCGGTCGTGGAGAGGAAAAAGAGGGAAAAATGGAATTTTTTTGTTAATAGTGTTAAAATGGGAAGTGTAAGCTTCCTTATATAGAGAAGTAGTTTGAGACTTTGACACTAATAGTCCCTCTTCCCTCCAAAGTCTAGCAAAATTGATACAAAGGGTGTTTATTTCGTGTCCTCAACCCACCAAAAGGGCTCGGGTTTTATAAACTCGTAATTATTTTTATTTCGTCAAGCTTATTAGTTTAAAAACAGATTAATAAAATTTAACTCACGTAAACACGACTTTAAACCGTTTTTACAAAACTCGGAAAGAGCCACAAACACAAAAATAAGATATAATTTCTGCTCTCGGAGCAAAAATATGAAATTTCAATTTATTTCTCAAACTTAAAACGAATAGAAATTTGAAACACAACTTGTTAAATAGCAAAAATAATTATTTCATCAAATCGCCAAACGAAAAAGATTAGTATTTCAAAATCAGTCGTGAGAAAATAGATAACGCTCGGGATAATCGTCCGGCCTACTACTCGGGTTGTTAGAAAAATATATATAAATACGAGGGGGCAATTACCAAGGTCGGCTGAAGGATGAGGGTCCAACCTGTGCAATGCACAGGGGCCCCTTTTTCTAGGCCACCAATTTCCAATTCCATTCATTATTTCATTAGGTATATATCAGTACAAAAAGCCCAAGTATGATCTTCACTTTGTTTTACGTATGGGAGACAAAATGCATTAATAAAAAATTGAACCATAGACCAAAGATTAATATTCATTATCCAATTTGGTTAGAAAAGTAAGTACAAACCTTTCTTTCCAATGATTATTTACGAGTATATTAAATTGGCACCATGGATTTGAAAAGTGTATTTTTGATTCAATTTCAATAAATGAACATCAATATATTACCATATTACGATAAATTTACTTTATGGTTCGTCAGTAATTATGTTCAAGATTTTCTTGTTTAACGGGGCCTCTTATGGTTATGGCACAGGGATTCCGAAATTCACGAGCTGGTCCTGATTATTACCAAAATAGTCGGCCAACTAATGTGCTTCAACAACATCACGTCCTCAATATGTCAGATTACATGTAAGTGAAGTTTGCTCTTCTTGTTGTTCTAATGTTTGGTGATACTGATAAGCTCACATCAACAGATCAATGTCATCTTCATCGGAGTCATAACGAACGTTGTTATCCGGGTCCATAGTTTACAAGAATGTGTTTTTTGGTAGAGAGAGTTAAGAAGTTTGTGTGAAAATGGTTAAATGAGGGTATGATGTATATAAAGTGGCGATTAAATAAAACTGAAGTTTGTAACTATTGGAAAACCTAATGGCTACTTTTTGGAAACAAAAATGATACCAACGCACGATAGTAAACAAGATACCCCGGTGTGGTGGCACCATTAGATTTAGGTGCCACATGTTATTGGCGCCCCATGAACGTTAAAATAACCAACCAAATTTCAAAACTTATATATCGTTAATTTCACCATTTCATATCTTTGGTCTATAATTCCTCTCTATAAACACAATGCAATGGTTCTTTTGTTTAGCTACTTTAGATCTGAATGAGTGGTGATCGTTTAGGGTTTTAATGTTTCAAGAATCTACGTCAAGGCTTCATTGCTACCTGGTTCGTTTAATGCATTTTATTCAGGTTTCTTTTTCTACTTTCAACATTTATGGATATGTGTATGTGTTTGTGTTGGTATGTGTTTGTTTAAGCTTTTATGTGATCACGTATGGCGCCGTTATGTTAAAACCGCACCTGTTTTTGCTTGGCTATGATCATGAGTGGAATAAGCTATGTTTTGTTTGGCCTTTACATGTCTTTTAAAATTGTGTGTATGACCTATGTATAATATGTGGTCGTTAGTGTTGATTTCATAAGCGTTGTTTTGCTATGCAAAATGGAAGGATGGTTGAGTGCAAAATAAATTCGTCTTGGCAACCTCTATTCATGCAGCTTAGACATGAATCAATCTAACTCAAATTTATTTGGTTGTTTAAAATCGTTGTGGTGTGGTGTTTTTTGGACGATAGGTGGTATAAG
Source organism: Tanacetum coccineum (assembly GCA_026074375.1). Taxonomy (NCBI): domain Eukaryota; kingdom Viridiplantae; phylum Streptophyta; class Magnoliopsida; order Asterales; family Asteraceae; genus Tanacetum; species Tanacetum coccineum. The sequence continues at coordinate 11,444 of BQNB010048110.1, forward strand.
TTATGTTATATTGGGCTATGGTAAAATGGAAGAGTGTCTTGATCACTATGTGATGTATTTGTCGTGCTATGGCATGTGTATAATAATGTAGCTATGTTGAAGTTACTAAGTGTTTGTTTTGCACTCAAGAGCCCGTGCCTTGATCTAACAATACAAATTATTGCTATCTTAACTTTTAGTTACATCAGTATTACAATATGTATTTCGCCAAAAGAATTTGTTTTTACCGCACTCGCCTATTAGATGTTACATGAAGAATTAATATTATACTCGATTAGAGGCTTTTCTAAGACATGTTGATCATCGAAAAACCTTGAGTCTGAGAACATAACAATTCTGGCCAATGTCACTCGCTAGAGGTTATTTAAATGCATGTCCATCCCGTTATTGAAAATATTTCAATATTTAATCTATAAGGTCCTTTACATATTACTAAAGACGAAACATGTAAACTTGTAATATACAACGTAAAATGCGCAAGTTACTTGTGACCACATATCGTCAATGCATACATTCATCAACATCTCTCGACGTCTCGAGCATCCTCTGTTTCAACACATGTTCGAATATGTTTGTTATGTTGCATTATGATCAAGACAACTAACAAACCATTGAGATTGTTTAAAATATATTTTGGAGTCATTAAGTATTTATAATCTCAATCATTAGCTTTCGAACCTCATTTTACATTTCATTACATGATTTTACAAACTAGGATAATGATCAAAGTTGCATACATTGCATCAAAACTCTTTCATGATC
>BQNB010048110.1:12545-42732 GCA_026074375.1 Tanacetum coccineum
ATTTGATGAATATCTAAAAAATGGGTGAACATTGTGCACGCGGTTGTCTAGATAATTTTTCTAAGTGCATTATTGATTTATACATGCCTGAGTTTGTAAGGAAACCCGACCTTAACGGCATTCAAAATATATATGTCCGAAAGCACGGCATGGTCATTTTAGATGAGGTGATAAAAAATACTCAACTATAATGCTTAAATTTGTTGTATCGTACGATTTGTGGATTTGACATGCATTTTTTGAGGTAGCGGGTGCGAATAACCATATTAACGTTTTAGATAATTCTTCATTGTTCGAAGACCTTATTGATGACATCGCCTTTGTGGCTCCGTTTGAAGTAAATGAAGTTACGTATGATAAAGGATATTACCTAGCTGACGAGATTTACCCACGGCGGGAAACTTTTTTCAAATTATTTACGATGACAAGAGACGAGAAACATTGATTATTTAAAAGGTGACACGAAGGTGCAAGAATGAATGTCAAATGAGCTTTTGGTATCCTACAAGGACGTTGAGGAATTATGCAACAACCATCGCGTGCTTACACAGTTAGCAACCTACGAAGAATCATGTATACTTGCATCATATTGCATAACATGATTTTGAAAGATCATAATTTGTGATAAGTGAATTCAACGAGTTGTATATTAGTTTGCAACCAAATATAAACATACTTGGATCAAGAGATGTGAAATACAACGACGAAAAGCAAAAGAATTAAACGATAAAAGAAGACACAAAACTCTTCAATGTATTATTATGGAGCATATTTAGCAATGACATCAACAACAAAATTATTCTACCGATAATCTAGTGTATTTTTATTTTCTTGTATTTTTAATTTTTTTTCTTCTTATTTTAATTAATTTTCATATTTTTTTTGTTTTGGATTGTAATTTGTATTTTTATTTAATGAATTATATATTGGCATGTTTGAAAAATGGAAAAGAAAAAATGGTTGGTCCCAAAATGGTTGTTATTGCTTGAGTTATTAGTGAATTGGTATTTTTGTGTGTTGGTGTTAAAAGTAAGTGTTTACGCATGGTAGTAAAACGTGTTTAAGAAAGGATTTGGGATGAATATGTTGCTTGGTTTCCTGTGTTGAACGGTAAGGACCCGATGGTATGATTGAGATCATGAAACTGGGGTAACGCTTAAACAAACCATTTTTTTGTAATGTGTGGGAGTTACTATGAGTAACAGTTATGCCAAGTGAATGAACTTACTTGGGGAAGTTGTGAATGCTTTCTATTTATAGGGAAGCATTAGGGTTTAGAGATAAACCATTTAAGGAGTGACATCTCAACGATTGGGGAAGTGCCACACATTGATCATCCAGGGGAGAAACAAGAAGGACCAATATAAACATCCTCCTTAGCTTTGTATCTAATTTATGTTGGTTTTGCACCTCACTGTTAGGATAATCAGATGGATCATCCTAACTGTTATGACAGTTTATGCGGGGGGTGGGGGGTGGGGGGGGGGGTGGGGGGGGGTGGGGGGGGGGGGGCGGGCGGGGGGGGGGGGGGGGGGAGACAACAGTCCCCTACATGAGTACTCATACGTAGGGGATAAGGCCAAGCGTGACATAGGTTTGTAAGCATGCTGCCATCAAGTAGCTGCCAATGGGCTTTATGCACCCCACTGTCAGGTATCAGATGGTACATCCTTAACTATTAGTGACAGTTAGGAGACAACGGTCCCCTACATAAGTACTCATGCGTAGGGGATAAGGACAAGTGATTGACTGGTTTCAGTAACCATAGCTACCACCAGGATAGCCTACCGATAGGGTCTCTGTGTTTTGGGCTTGATCCTAGTATCACAACGACAGTATGTGTTTTGTTCATGACAGTTAACCTAACATCACCAAGTTGGATCCTAAGTCGCTTAACTGTGTTTTTCTTGGATACTCCCGCATTCAGAAAGGGTATAGATGTTATTCTCCTCAACTTCATCATTATCTTGTCTCGAGAGATGTAACACCCCCAAAAATCACAACGCAGCGGAATACCACATGGGGTGCTACTTCATAATACACAGCGCTAGATACAAGAGAACGACCTCTAAATGTGTCGTTTGTAAAACAATCTCGTTGATTTTCTGAAATCAAAATAATAGTTGTCCCATAATTGCATCACCATGAAAAACTTGAATGTAAAGACTCCAATGCACATCAAATAATCCAAGCATCTAATTCACCTGAGAAAAACATGCTTAAAAGTGTCAACATTAAAGTTGGTGAGTTCATAGATTAGTTTAAATATGAATGTAAGTTTCAAATGAATGTATTTGTCCACTGTATCATCACAGTACCATGTAAAAATCCCAAAGATTTATAAAGAATGCACGACACATTTTATGTCACCAAAAGTACCAATCTTATCCCAAAGATTTATAAAGAATGCATGACCAATTTAATGTCACCAAAATGTTTCAAGTATGTATTGCCACTTTATTCAAGGCATAGTAAATATTCGTGTGAGTATAAAACAATGATTACGATTACTCTAAGTTCATGAAACTGCGACGTAGACTTGTATGTATGCCACTTTATTCAAGGCACCGTAAGAATGTACCCATCGTAGGTGTTCCCTCCAAGAACACCCGGGCAGTAATAAAAATAATGTGTTCCCCTCATGGGTGTTCCCTCCAAGAACACCCGGGCATGTATGCAAATAATATGTTCCCATCATGGGTGTTCCCTCCAAGAACACCCGGGCAGTAATGATTGTTGGCCCCGCAGGCGCCAATCAAATCGTAATCCGACATGGTATAACGTTCGTTCCCAGTGATAGCTAGTCACCCGAACGGGGATTGTCAATCCCAAATAGATCTATCTTATAACATTCGCGCTTACCCTCCGAGTAATTAACAGTTCATGCAACTTAAGCTAATCCATAATCATAAAAGTATAGAATGTGTTTACGTTCAAAAATTAAACCAAGTATTGTATCTCCTCGCGAGATATATAAATGAGTATGTAAACCAAACAGGTAATCAACCATGTAAATGCATTTGTAAACAAGCATGTTCTCACCCCAAAAATATATGTAAAACCAGTAAGACATGGGGCTATAAACTCACCTTGATCAAAGACCACGATCAAATAATCCAAATAATTCACAACCGAATCTGCAACGATCTCGGCCACGACCTATAATTATGTCGTTCTATTATAATACACGTATTAAATACGATCAACGATGCGTACATCGTAACGACGAAATCATACATATTTTTATATGTATACATACATATATACATGTGATGAGAAATCCACTTGCGCGTCTTTAAACCTTAACCCTTAGTATATTTTATGTATATATACTATTTTCCGTCCAATATAACTTATCTCTAATATTTAAAGAAAGTTACTATTTTTAGACCTTCCGTTTTTAGAACCGAATAATGATCTTAAAACTATTAATTGAAATAATATATTAACCGACCTTTAGTTTTGACCCGCTATATCTTAATTTTTAAAACAGACAATCCTCGCGGCAAAGTAAAATGTCATTACGAACAACTTTCGTGTTTCGCCGGAAGGCTGAAACGGACTCGAAAGTGCTCAAATCGTTTAATTAATAGATCTGTCAGATTTAATATATTAAAAATAACCTATTTTTCTACTAAAGTGTATATTTCGATTTCGTTCCAGTTTCTTCGTTATTGGGAGTTAAAAGTCCCGTTTTATGTCTAAACGTCCATAAAAATATAATTCATTATATTTTGTAAACCAAAATCGATCTTTTCAAAATCTCGAATCCCGAATCCCATGTTCCGTTTTCTGCTCTTAATTATTCGTTACAAAACGCGCCAAAGTCCGTTTTTAGTTCAAAACTCGTCTAAACTATATCTAGTATCGCTTATACATTATTATCAATCCCGTTTTAATATTAATATCACATTTTACTTAGACGTCGCAAGTTTAAACAGATTTCATCACATAAATTTTATCGATAATATAAACAAAATAATCGAATACTTTTAAATTAAATGCACCCTTTTTCGGTGTCAACACAATCAAACGCACCCGTTTCGGTGTCACAATATCAAACGCACCCATTTCCGTTGCAAACCAAACCCGACCAAACAACCCGACGCCCCGGCTGTCCCACAGCCTAACCCGACACCCCGTCGTCGGTTGTTAACCCACAACCCGACCGCACCCTTTGCGGCTGACCCGAAACCCAAACCAACCCAAACCCGACGCACCCCGTGTGGTGATAAACCACGAAACCAAACGTACCCCGGCTGTTTGACAGCCAACCCAAACATCCCCCGGCTGTTAATGACAGCCGAACCAACAAACACACCCCCTCCCCCCGGCTGTGTTCGCAGCCAACCAAACGCACCCCTCGTGTTGATATAAAAACCAAACGCATCCTTGCGTGTGAAACCAGAACCACACGCCCCTTGGTGGTGCCTGTAATCCAAACGTACCCAAACGAGGGTGGGCTGCCAACCACCAACGCACCCTAACCGGTGCGCCGAGACAAACCGAACGCACCCTTGGTGCTTAAAATAAACCAAACGGACCTATAAGCGGTGGCTGTCACCGAAACAAACACCCCTATTTGCCATAAAATGAGCCGAACGCACCCTTGGAGGTGATTTATATCAAAACCAAACCCACCCTTGTGGTGGCTGTCGTCGGCTAAAAGGAGGGGGGAAAACCGCGAGTGAAGGAGAGTGGTATGGGGGATCGGGTAGATCGGGTGGAGATGAGTATTTTTGGGTTTGGCCGAAAAAGTCACCAGAAAAATTTTCCGACGTGACTTTTCCGGCGGCGGCCGATACCCCACGCATCCTTGTGGTGCGAACAAAATAACCAAACGCACTCTTGATGGTGTTACTACCACAACCGAACGCACCCTTGTGCGTGGCTGAGACAGCCACACGCACCCTTGTGCGTGGCTGACCAGCGGACCAAAACAAACACCCCTAGCTGCTGAACCCAAACCAAACGCACCCTTGCGTGTGAAACCCGAGAACCAAACGCCCCTTGGTGGTGGCTGTTAAGCCAAACGCACCTTACGAGGGTGGCTGCCACCACCACCAAACGCACCCTAACCGGTGCCGGAACAAACCGAACGCACCGTTGGTGCTTAAAATAAACCAAACGAACCTATAAGCGGTGGTTGTCACCGAAACAAACACCCCTATTTGCCATAAAATGAGCCGAACGCACCCTTGGAGGTGATTTATATCAAAACCAAACCCACCCTTGTGGTGGCTGTCGTCGGCTAAAAGGAGGGGGGAAACCGCGAGTGAAGGAGAGTGGTATGGGGGATCGAGTAGATCGGGTGGAGATGAGTATTTTTGGGTTTGGCCAAAAAAGTCACTGGAAAACTTTTCTGGCGGCGGCAAGCGGCGGTGGTGGTGGCCGGCGGCGGCGCCGGTGGTGGGGTGAGGGAGAGTGTTTATTTATGTGTGTGTGTTGTTAGAGATGAAATGAAAAAAATATATATAATTTTTATATATATATAAAACTTTAAAATGAAAGTGTAATGTGTATAATAATTGAGGGTTAAAATTGAAATATTGCCACAGGGACCGTATGTGTAATTATTGAGAAACTTTTATAATATATTGGTTCGGGACTCATTTGAATGACTTAACGGACGATTCAACACACGAAACTTGCGCCATTGTTTTCCAAATCATTTTTCTGATAAAAATGAGTATTTATTTGATAGTGTTTCATAAATATTTTCATAACATTTATAAAAATATTCGTTATTTATTTTGTGGACCGATTACGCCTTGTTGCAGAATAAGAATGGATTTCAACTCGAATATTCGCGTTTTCAAAAACGCTTTTAATTAAAATGCTAAGTATTTTATTAAATATTTTTATTTAATAAAACGTGATAATTAAATATAATTTAATTATTTTTGTGTTTCTAAAACTTTGCGAGGGCATTTCAGTCACTTTCTGACTGTTTTCGGGTCTCGGGCAAAACTAAGAAGTTGTCTGGAATGTCGTTTTACATCAAATTGCTTTAGAGTTCGAATCGTGAAAACGTGATTTAGTGGTTCGTTTTTGATAAATCAACCTAGGAATAACATATATCTCCTTTAAATATGTTCCGAAAAATTACCGGTTACGCGGTAATCGCTTTTATGTGAAAATAAAAGACCAAAAGTCAAAAAGTCAAGTCAGACTTGAAAAGTCAAAGATTGAAATTGTCATTCAAAATTTCGAAAATTCTCGGATGTTACATAAATCTTACAAAGATACTTATAGACAAGATGGATAAGAACAAGTCATATGATAAAGATGACTATAAAAGAGAACTTTATGTTGCACTAGTCAAATCCTATCAAATTGACAAAGATCTATTTGATTCATATTGTTAGGAATACGAAATTCCAAAGAAAGTGTCAGTCGCTTTCATAGATAACTGTCGTTAGCTCGTTAAGTAATTTTTGGAAACTTACATAGTTAGTTAGCTAAAGGCCCATAGATTAACCCATGCAAGCCCAAGCCCACCATCCATTGTAAGTATATAAACACCCCTCCATGCCTTGGAGAAGTGGTTGGTTGCTCATTTTACATACATTAATATATGTTTACTTTCTCTCTCTAAGTGTTCATCCAACCCTCTCTCTCACTAAAACAATCTCTTTCCCTCTCATCTAGTATGTTATTTGATTAGTCTTCAATTGGTATCAAGAGCCATAGAGTGCTGTGTTTAGATACTGTGTTTGTTTTTGGTTCGTGTACTTTTCCATCATCTATTCGTATTTTTTAAATTTTTTTCTTGTTTTCTAAACTTAAATACCACACTAAAAGATCATCTACTTAGGTAGCTTTGATCTAGTATCCTTAGATATAGGTGTGTGTTCTTAGATTCATAGAAAAATCTCTTATTTTGTGTCATTTGAGTTCATTAGCTTTATAAAGATCAAAATCTTGATTTTAAATTCTTCGGCTTAAAAACCTTAAAGTTGTCATTTTTATTGTCCCTATAGGTTTAGTAACACTTTTGGTACAAAATTTTTTGGAAAACAATCGTCAAAAACGTGTCTTTTTGAGGTTTGAAAAAGTGGGTTTCGAAGGTTAACCGAACTAGTCTTTTAAGTTAGAACCGATCTAATATAACTCAGTGTGAACCGAACTAAACGATTTTAGTTGTAACCGATCTAGTTGTTTTCAGTTTTAACCGATCTAGACATTTTCCAGTGAGAACTGATCTAGTTGACTTCAGTTACAACCGATCTAGTTGATTTTAGCTATAACTGATCTAGACGTTTTCCAGAGACAACCAATCTAGTTGACTTCAGTTACAACCGATCTAGTTAATTTCAGCTATAACCGATCTAGACGTTTTCTAGAGACAACCGATCTAGTTGAGTTCAGTTACAACCGATCTAGTTGTAATACAGTGTGAACCGATCTAGTTGCAACAGTGTGAACCGATCTAGTTAACTGCAGTGTGAACCGATCTAGTTAACTGCAGTGTGAACCGATCTAGTTGTAACAGTGTGAACTGATCTAGTTTGTTTTAGTGTGAACCGATCTAGTTTGTTTCAGTGTGAATCGATCTAGTTATCTATAGTGTGAACCGATCTAGTTAATTTTAGTGTGAACAAAACTAGTCAAGTTTAATCGAAACCGAACTCGAATTTTTAAATTATATGGTTTATCTCTTTGACTTATAAAATCCCGTGAGACATTAACTTGTTTTCCTGGTTTTGTAAAGAATTGTAAAATCCCGTGTAGTTTCAAGAGTTCAAATACTTAAAAGACACCTTAATGAAACACAATTTCTTTCTACCATCGTTCGATCCAACAATAATCTTTTAACATACCAATTTCTCAATGACGACTCTTGCCGACAAAGCAATTCTGTCAGGTGCTGACAATCGTCCACCCATGTTGGAAAATGATATGTATGATTCTTGGAAAAGCATAATGGAGCTATACATGTTGAATAGAAAACATGGACAAATGATCCTTGAATCCGTTGAAAATGGTCCACTCATCTGGCCTTCAATTGAAGAAAATGGAGTGACAAGACCAAAGAAATATTCTGAGTTATCTGCTACGGAAGAAATTCAAGCTGATTGTGATATCAAGGCAACAAATATCATTCTTCAAGGACTACCACCCGAGGTCTATGCATTGGTTAGAAATCATAAAGTCACCAAGGAACTTTGGACAAGAATTCAACTTCTCATGCAAGGAACTTCATTGAAAAACAGGAAAGTGAGTGTAAGCTTTGTGATGAATTCGATAAGTTTGCTTATAGGAAGGGGGAAACACTACGTGAGTTCTACTTGAGATTTTCATTACTACTCAATGACATGAACATCTACAATGTGAAACTGGAACAATTTTAAGTGAACACAAAGTTTTTGAACACTCTTCCTCCTAAGTGGAGCAAATTTGTGACATATGTCAAACTGGTTCGGGATTTGCATACAACTAACATTGATCAGCTTCATGCTTACTTGGGACAACATGAATTTCATGCAAATGAGGTTTGTTTAATGCATGAACGCAACTCAGATCCGCTTGCCTTGGTTGCAACCCATTAGATGACCCAGTCTCCTTATCAAACTCATCAAAACTCTTACTAAAACACTCAATTTCAACCACAAGTTTCACCATATCAGCCTTCACAGTATGGATCACCTTATCAGTCTCAACAATACTCAACTCATCAATCATCAACACCTCTTTCAATCACTTTACCATCCACTGATTATCAATCATCAGTTCACCATAATGTTTATTCTTCATCATCATCCATCCCTCAATTGGAATATGCTCCCAGAGTTAACCGACAACCTAAATTCTCCCAACCAAACTCGGGTCTAATTGTTCCAGTGTTCCAGAAAGGTGATGATCCCATTGATGCCATCAATCACATGATGTCTTTCTTGACTACTGTTGTCACTTCCCGCTACCTCACTACCAATAATCAGCTGAGGAATTCGTCAAACCCTAGGCAACAAGCTACCATTAATAATGGAAGAGTGACCTTACAACCAATTCAGGGGAGACAAACGTCTTTAGCTGCGGGTACTACAAGGACATACACTCCAGGAACAGGTGGAAGCAATTCTGGGAAACAAAGGACTGTTATTTGTTACAACTGCAAAGAGGAAGGCTACATGTCTAAACAGTGCACTAAACCTAAGAGGAAACAGGATGATACATGGTTTAAGGATAAAGTGTTGTTGGTACAAGCTCAAGAAAGTGGTCAAATTCTACATGAGGAGGAACTTGCATTTTTGGCAGATCCAGGAATTCCAAAAGGTCAAGCCACACAGACTGTCATTACTCACAATGCTGCTTATCAAGCTGATGATTTGGATGCATATGACTCTGATTGTGATGAACTCAACACTGCCAAAGTTGCTCTCATGGCGAATTTATCTCATTATGGTTCAGATGCTCTTGTGAGGTACAACAATCATGATATTATGAATAATAATATTGATTATTCAAAGCCGTGCAGGGCCGAATGCTTGTCTTTGAACAGTCAAATGTTGTGAACCACTTTGGGAGAATTGAAATAGCCAGTGATAGAAAATTTCCTTCTTATTCTCAGTATGTGATAGAATTACAACAGGCAGCTGTTCAGAATTCTAACTCATCTGCACAACAATATGAACTGATATTATCTGTGATTGAACAACTAAAAACCTAAGTAGTTAATTGTACTAAGATAAATCTACATAATAAAAGTGTTAATGATACTTTAACTGCTGAGATTGAAAGATAAAAGGAACATGTTAAAGTTTTGAAAGAAGGACAAAATGTTAATTTAATGAGTAATAATAATGTTTTAGATTCAAGTGCATAGTCTGTAGAGATTGATCATCTTAAACAAACTCTTTCTGAACATTTAAAAGAAAAGGAATCTTTAATGCAAACAGTTACTCTTCTCAAAAATGATTTTAAGAAAGAAGAATCTAGGAACATCGATAGAGAGATTGCGTTAGAAAAGAAGATCAAACAGCTAGATAATATTGTTTTTAAAAGAGATCAATCTGCATAAACTATTCACATGTTGACGAAACCTTAGTTTTTCTATGATCATACCACTAAACAAGCTCTAGGTTTTCAAAATCCTTTCTATCTAAAGAAAGCTCAGCAGTTGGAACCAAAGCTTTATGATGGTAATGTCATTAAGAATACGAGTGCTATTGTGATTCCTGACTCCGAAGAGACCCTAATGCTTGCTGAAGAGAGTCGTTCAAAAATGCTTTTAAAACAAAAAGATCCTATGATGTTAGAAAAGAAAGTTAATACTACACCAGTCGATTATGCTATCCTTAATCAACTTTCTCAAGATTTTGAAACACGATTTGTTCCACAAACTGAATTATCTACTGAACAAGCCTTTTGGTCTAAGAATTCTGTGAATTCTCCAGAACCCACTCTTTCTAGTAGACCCACCAAAGTTGAGGTTCCAAAAGAAATTCCTAAATTCAACATGGTTAATACGAGTTTAAAGAAACTTAAATACCATCTTGATGGTTTTGATGTGGTTGTCAAAGAAAGAACCACACACACAGCCATCATTGAGGGCTCGTGGGGGTTTAAACATACAAAAGCTTGTTTTAGGGATGAAATAATTCCATTTGTAAAAGCTCTAAAGGGCTTATTTAATTCATTCGATCAATATTTGATTGATGAACTTTTTGAAGTCCAAAATGTCTTCCATCAAATGGAACAGGCTGTGGAACAACATCGTTTAGAGTCAAAAACATTTGAAGTGAAAATGAATCAAGTTTTGAACGAAATCGAATGACTCTTGGAACAAGTCATTAACAAATATATTGTGAACATAATTATGAATTCTTCTATGGATAATGCTTCTGTGAATGTGCATGAATGTGAAAAGTGTCTAAAACTTGAGACTAAGCTTCTCAACAAAAAGGATTCATTGAAAAAGTGATTTACGATAAACTATTCAAAAGTTTTACCACTCTTGAAAAACATTGCATCTCTTTAGAAGTTGATACTCAACTTAATCAGGAAATTTTTCAAAGGGACAATTCTGTTTCAAATCAAAGTGCTCCAAGTTTTGATCAATAGTTTGAATTAAATGAATTGAAAGCTCAGTCCCAAGAGAAAGACACGGTCATAAAGAAGTTGAAAGAGAGAAATAAATCTCTAAGTGGAAAAATGAATGTGGATAAGATTAAAAAGGACCTAGAGGAGATTGAAACAATAAATATTGAATTAGATCATAGGGTATCAAAGCTTATTACTGAGAATGAGTATTTGAAACAAACCTATAAGCAACTTTATGACTTGATTAAACCAGCACGTATTCGATCAAAATACCAATGTGGTGATTTAATTAATCAAGTCAATTTAAAGTCTGTGGAAATTTGTGATTTAAATGCTAGTCTTCAGGAAAAAGTTTTGATAATTACAGCTCTCAAGGATGATTTAAGGAAACTTAAAGGAAAAGCTCTAGTAGATAATGCTATTACGAAACACTCTATTGATCCAAAGATGCTTAAGATTGATGTGGAACCAATAACCCCTAAATTGTTGAATAAAAAGACAGCTTACTCTGCCTATATTAAGCACACTCAGGAAGAAGCTACCGTTCTTAGGGATCTAGTTGAACAGGTTAAATCAAAATATCCACTAGATCATTCCTTAGAATCTACCTGTAGGTATGCTAAACTAATTCAGGAGTTGCTTACAAATATCAGTAAAACCTGCCCTAGTATCAACAATACTGATGGAAAATTAGTGGCTGAAGAGTTAGATTCACTGAGCCCGTCACATCCTTAGGAAACACAATCACAAAAATAGCCTCTACATCAAACCTAGTTTCTAACAAACCTATGTTATCTTCTACAGGAGTAAAACCGTCTACTAGTGCTAGCGGATCACAGCCTTCAGGAAATACAAAGAAAGATAAGATTCTGCAAACACCAAGTAGTACTCAGAAGAATAATGTAAAAGCCTACCCTAGGAAAGTTAACTTTAGTTTAAAAAATAAAGACTGTGTTGGTGCACCTAAAGGAAATGCTAATGTGCAGCATTCCAAGCTTAATGTGAATTCTGAACTTAAATGTGTTAAGTGCAATGGTTGTATGCTTTCTGATAATCATGATTTTTGTGTTCTTGATTTTATCAATAATGTGAATGCTCGTAATAAATCTAAATCTGTTAAGAAAAGTTCAAAGAGAAAAGTTTGGAAACCAACAGGCAAGGTATTTACAAATATTGGATATATTTGGAGACCTACTGGTCGGACCTTCACTATAGTAGGAAATGTGTGCCCTTTAACTAGGATTGCCACAACTGCTGAAGTACCCCTTAGGAAACCAACTGATCTAGAAAATGAAACACCTACACCTATCGTAACATTGGTTTACTCACGGAAACCTAGGATATCTCAAACAAATGTTCCTGTTAGCAAACCTAAGGTTATTAAATCTGTATCTGCTAACAAAAAGGAACCCAGTAAATCTTGGGGATCCATAGTTTCCGATGTTCCATCTTCCTCTCTTGATGAATGCAGGTCGTCCAAATTGTTCTCTGGTATTTGGACTCTGGTTGCTCTAAGCATATGACCGGAGATCTCTCTCAGCTCACCAATTTCGTTAATAAATTTTTGGGTACAGTTAAATTCAGAAATGATCACGTGGAAAAGATATTGGGTTATGGTGATTATCAGATTGGGAATGTTACGATCTGAAGGGTTTACTATGTGGAAGGACTTGGACATAACTTATTCTGTTGCTTTTCGTCAACACACCTACTTCATTCGTAATCTAGAAGGTGTTGATCTATTGACTGGATCTCAAGGCAACAATCTGTATACACTGTCTCTTGGAGATATAATGGCGTCCTCTCCTATATGTCTCTTGTCAAAGGCCTCAAAGACTAAGTCCTGGCTATGACACCGACGTCTATCTCATTTAAACTTTGGTGCAATCAACCATTTAGCTAGACACGGTCTTGTTTGAGGTCTCCCTAAGCTAAAATTTGAAAAGGACCATCTGTGTTCTACGTGTGCAATGGGCAAAAGCAAGAAGAAACCCTACAAACCTAAATCTAAAGACACCAATCAAGAAAAATTTATCTTTTGCACATGGATCTTTGTGGCCCAATGCGTGTCGCTAGTGTTAATGGAAAAAAGTACATCCTCATCATTATCGATGATTACTTACGGTTTACATGGGTAAAGTGCTTAAGGTCAAAAGATGAAGCTCCAGATTTCATAATCAAGTTTCTCAAGATGATCCAAGTGCGACTTAAAGTACCTGTCTGACGCATCAAAACAGATAATGGAACTGAATTTGTTAATCAAACTTTGCATGAATATTATAAGAAGGTTGGCATCTCTCATAAAACATATGTTGCTCGCTCTCCACAGCAAAATGGTGTCGTTGAAAGACGTAATCATACGCTAATTGAAGTTGCCCGCACAATGTTGATTTATGCAAAAGCTCCATTATTTTTATGGGTAGAAGCAGTTGCTACCGCATGTTATACCCAAAATCATTCCATCATACGTCTTTGTCATGGCAAAACACCATATGAGCTTTTACATGACAAACTTCCTGACTTATCATTCTTCCATGTATTTGGTGCACTTTGTTATCCGACAAATGATAGCGAGAATTTGGGAAAGTTACAACCAAAAGTTGATATTGGTATTTTCATTGTCTATACACCCATAAAGAAAGCATTTCGAATTTACAACCGACGTACCAGACGAATCATCAAAACAATTCATGTAGATTTTGATGAGCTGACTGTGATGGCTTCTGAACACAGCAGTTCAGGACCCGTACTTCATGAAATGACTCCTGCAACAATCAGTTCAGGACTCGTGCCAAACCCTCCTCCTTCAATACCGTTTGTACCACCTTCAATAATTGATTGGGATATTTTGTTTCAACCACTGTTTGATGAATTACTCAACCATCCATCAAGTGTTGATCGCCCAGCCCCTAAAGTCATTGCTCCAATTGCTGAAGTAGTTGCTCCAGAACCCGCTGCATCAACCGGTTCACCTTCCTCAACAACTGTTGACCAAGATGCACCATCACCTTGTAACTCACAAACAACACCCGAAACTCAATCTCCTGTCATTCCTAACGATGTTGAAGAAGACAATCATGACTTAGATGTTGCACACATGAATAACAATCCATTCTTTAGCATTCAAATTCCAGAAAATAATTCTGAAGCATCTTCTTCTTCGGATGTTATTCCCACTATTGTGCAAACTGCTGCTCCTTACTCAGAACATGTTACTAAATGGACCAAGGATCATCCTTTAGACAACATCATCAGTGAACTCAAAAGACCTGTTTCTACAAGACTCCAACTCCATAAACAAGCCTTATTTTGCCTATGATGCCTTTCTCACATCAGTTGAACCAAAGAACTATAAAGATGCATTAACTCAAGCGAGTTGGATACACGAGTATATCAACAGCTAGAGGAGCTGAATGAATTTGAACGTCTTAAATTCTGGGAACTCGTTCCTCGTCCAAATAAAGTGATGGTTATTACTTTAAAATGAATCTATAAGGTTAAACTTGATGAATTAGGAGGAATTCTAAAGAACAAGGCTCGTCTGGTTGCTCGTGGTTACCATCAAGAAGAGGGAATTAATTTTGAGGAATCCTTTGCTCTAGTGGCTAGACTTGATGCTATTCAAATTTTCCTCGCATATGCTGCTCACATGAATATGATCGTCTACCAAATGGATGTTAAGACGACATTCTTGAACGGCATTCTGCGCGAAGAAGTTTATGTCAGCCAACCGGATGGGTTTGTGGATCAAGACAATCCAAATCATGTGTACAAGCTTAAGCATGCTCTCTATGGGTTAAACAAGCTCCTCGCGCGTGAACGATCTTTGGTCAAAGTTTCTACTCCTCCCATAAATTCTACTAAAAGGAAACCGTGGATCCCACAATGTTCTAGAAGACAAGGCAAAGATATTCTCCTAGTACAAATCTATGTTGATGATATAATCTTTGCGTCTACTACACCTGAACTATGTGACCAATTTTTAAAAATAATGTGTTCAAAGTTTAAGATGTCGATGATGGGCAAAATATCATTTTTTCTAGGACTACAGATTTCACAAAGTCCCAAAGGCATCTTTATAAACCAGTCTAAATATGCTCTAGAATCTTTTAAAAAATATGGTATGGAATCTAGTGACCCCGTGGATACTCCCATGGTGGAGAAATCTAAACTGGATGAAGATACACAAGGGAAAGCCGTTGACCCTACACACTATCATGGAATGGTGGGCACCCTTATGTATCTCACAGCTAGTAGACCAGACCTTACATTTGTTGTATGCATGTGTGCCCGATATCAGGCAAAGCCTACCGAAAAGCACTTACATACTGTAAAAAGAATCTTTAAATACCTAAGAGGAACCATTAATAGGGGACTCTGGTATCCAAAGGATTCTTCTATTGCTCTAACAGCTTATGCAGACGCTGATTATGCGGGTTGCCAAGATACTAGATGAAGTACATTTGGATGTATGCAATTATTGGGAAACAGACTTGTTAGCTGGTCATCTAAAAGGCATAAAAGCGTTGCGATATCCAGTACGGAAGCTAAATATATAGCCTTGTCAGGCTATTGTGCTCAAGTCCTTTGGATTAGATCACAGATTACCAACTATGGCCTTGGATTCAATAAAATTCTAATGTAATGTGATAACAAAAGCGATATTTCCTTATGCTACAACAATGTTTAACATTCTTGATCAAAACATATTGACATCAGATTCCACTTCATAAAAGAGCAAGTTGGAAGAAAGCAGTAGAAAGCTTACTTATGTGTCAATACGGAGTATCAGCTGGCGGACATCTTCACTAAAGCACTTGGCAGAGAAACAATTGAATTTCTTATCAACAAGCTAGGAATGCGAAGTTTTACGTCGGAAACCCTGAAACAATTGGCAGATGAAGCTGAAGAATAGTGGTGGTACCTATTCAAATATCCTGTATATAATATGTATATATATTAAAAACCATAAAAACCAAAAAGATTTTTCATTTTCAGAAAACTTTTATAAAAACAAAATACAAAAATATAAAATCTTTAAAACCAAAGAAAAAAATTAAAAAATGAGAAAAATATAAAAAGAGGTAATAATGGCATGTCTTCTGAAAATCGATAACATTTACGGTCTTAGAAATGTCATTTAATAATGATACGAGGCTGTAAATGAAGTTCGAGCAGAAGTTTCAAATGTTTTCAAAACATGCCAAAATGGCTTGCTATTATTTCAGATAGCAACCCGATCATCATCTTAAAGGCAAGTATTTCAAAAAGAAAACTTGACCTCTCAATGGGAATTTATTCTCGGGCATGGTCTACTTTATGACCATGCAAAGGCTTGTGTTTACTTTGCAACACAACCCGTGCTTCCTATATACAAATTAATGTACGTGTCAGTGCATTTATTTGTCAAAATAAGAGAAATCTTATTTTTATTGGTAAAAAGTTATCTTCATAATGAATCAGTGTTTTCAGTAATCACAAAAGATTTTCAAAGACAATTCAACCACTCAAACAATGACAACAACTCTTTAAATAGAAAACGGGTTATTATTTGAGGGGGAGAACATGTTATCAAATAATCTTTTAAAACAGTTTTTCAAAATAAGTCACGGAATAAACGGATAAAGTTTTGATAATGATGGATCACAATTTCAAGGGGTGTTAATTTATATTAACTATAAGAGCTTTAGATGTCATTTATTTCAAACTTTAGGGACTTATTTGCAATTTAAGACTCAGTTGATTCTCACGGAATAGATTTGAGCTTATCAATTCTTCGAACACGATCTCTAGTATATGTGCGTACTAGGTTTTGTTGATTCCGAGGTATCAAAACCAACAAGGGGGAAGGAATAGATATACAAGAAAGATAATGAGTACACGTGATAGAATTCATACCCTATTCTCATTTTAGGTCATTCCGGGAAGACAAATGTCATAACCGCAAAGAAAATCAGTGTTTAAACTTTTTACTTTCGGGTGTACTATTTCATCCACATAGGGGAAGAGATATCTTGTTATTTCAAGTATGCATCATTTAAGATTCTAGAGGGAAGTGTTGTCAGAAGATTTATTCTAGCATGATGAGATTGGTTACTGATTGAATTAGTGCTTCCTCAAACGGTTAATCACTTAGCTTATTTTTTTAAAAAGAGTAGAATTAGTTGACAAAAGAGGTACACATAGGTTTGATAAGTATGATGATTCCTTAAGTTAGTCAGTTATTGCAGTAGAAATATTAGTACATTTGGGACTTAGATGACTATGTTTTCATTTCGACTACTTAGAGGGAATAATTGTGACATCCGAGACTTAGTTGACTTTGGTGTTTCAATTTATATCATCACTATCATGTAAGGAGAAATTCGGATATCCGGGACTTAATTGACTTTGGTGTTACGGTTTCGAATTCATTGTGTACTTCGGATATTTGGGCTTTATACATCAAGACTGCTTGATGCGGCTTGAACATCTGCTTTGAATCTACTCAAGAAAGGATTGCTGATTTAGAAGGAAGCTAAGACAACTTCTTAAGAGAGACTACGGGGAAGACCTACGGCTGCTAAAAAGAACCATATGATTCTATCATATGATGTTCTCATCATTCAGGTCGAACCTCGTACATCATAATCTTGTGAATATATCAATGTGTAATGTAGACTTAAAAATTAGGCATATATAGTGTTTGAGTATAAATTTTCAAAAATTTCTTAGTTAATTCAAAAAAATTAAAATTAATATACTCAAACACCATTTAATACCCTCATAATTTGAGGGGGAGCATTAAAAATTGTCCTTATACGGCTTGTTAATAATTGGATATTTTTCCCCGAAAGTAGTTATATTTGAATCAATTGATATCTAAAATATCAAGAAATTTAATATTTTTGATAAGGGGAGAAAATGTGATTAAAATATATGGCTAATAATGTGATTTTTAAAATCTCAAGTGTACGCTTTCCCATATATGTGCTAAACTCTTTCAATTAATCGATGCACATATAAAAGGGGAGGAAATGGTTACGTGTTGGCAAAAATGTGGAAGTACCAAAGACCGACCATTTAATTTACTGTGTTGTAGTTATAAGGTGGTTAATGTTAGGTATTCATTCCCATAATCTAGCCAGAACCAGAGGGATCTACCCAGGGATATTCCACTAGATATTGTAGTAGTCCTTAGGTATGAAAAAGGAGTAAATGTGAGAAAAAGGGAAAAGTGTCGACTGAGATGGAGTTAGTACTAGAACAAACCCAACAAGGTACTAGTTATGAAGTCTTGATAAGCGCTGAAGGGGTGAATTAAAAAGAAAAGTTAAGATAAAGGGTGAAAAGAAAGAAGCCCTCCTTACACTTAGACAGAAACTGGGTCAATACATCTGCTGTCAAGAATCACAAAGAAAGATTGATGAACAATGAAGACTAACCATCAAAGGACCTAGTAAAAGCCAAAGCAACAACCCTCCCTAGCCACACAGAACTCTCAAAGGATTTTTGTATCAATCTCACGAAGATAACACGCATTTCTATCAACTTTCTCACTCAAGTTAGTTGTATTGCAAAGGAGGGTTCTTGCTCCACCTCCGATCACTAAAACCAAAGTGCACTATTGAGTCTAGAGCCAAAAGAGATCATCCATAAATCTCATTAGGACACTTGTCAAAATTATGCTTGCTATTTCATACAATGTGAATAACGAGAAATATATAAAGAGTCCTACGCATTATCCTTGTGATTTTGCCAGAACATCATAGTGATACTCAAGTAATCACAGTGAAGATGGAAATCCTGCTTGAGCCAACCGATGTGCTGTCATGTAGGGTCAATTATTTGATTATCAAGTTTCAAATTTATATTTAGCCGACAAACGTAAAACAACACTTTAACGAGCAGTGTACCCGGTCAATATGAAGTTCGCGGTAAGTAGGGTGTCGAACACTAAGAGTGGAACATTAATCCTATATTATATTAGTATTTTAATTAGTCTATTTACTGGTTAAACCAATGCTATATAGGTTGTCTAATGATATGGGGGTTTTCAACCTAAGAGACTGGCACAGGTTTGGTGGAAACAAATATCAATTCAATACACAATAAACACAAAAGAAGAAAATTAGAAGATAGAAAAGCGGTATAAGCCGAATGATAGAAAACTATATTAGCCATATTAAATCCAGTTCAATGTCGGTTTGTTTGTTTTAGTGCAATGATTTACTTATCTCGAAGCGGCATATCATTCTTAAGACTTAGGCTAGACATCATCCTAAGACCTAGACACGATTAATCCTGTCACAATTAACGCATCCGCATAAAGCATCCTTTAGTTTAATTATAATCTATCTTAGGGAATCAAACCAGTGGTGATCCTGTTAAAACCCTAGCCCAACGGGACTTTACCCACTTACTGTTTGATGGTGTTTTATATACTGGTAATCCACTATTCAAATCTTTATCAGTTAATTAAGAGCATGATTGCTGAAACATATACGGGTCACCTACCGGTCCAACTAAGCTCATAATTCAAAGACAAAGACAAAACGTTATTTGTGATCCTATTGGTCCAGTAATATAAAACACGATTTGGAGAGTTATCCCTGTATCTAGATTACTTTTTAGGTATCACTAGACTCAGTTGAATGATAGGTCGCATATTCAAACACATAAACAAGTATGAGGTGATAAACATAATTAAATAATCAACGATTAATTAAGAAATCAATTTTTAAAACAAACCAAACATTGAACTTTCATTAAGATGGCTTACCCAAGGGTATTAGCCCACAACCATTGTAATTATACAAGCGTAATCAAACAATTAAAATTGAACGATTAAGAGAGTAAAAATTACACGATGTCTTCTATGGCTTCATGATCAATGCTTGACCTTGGTGGCTGATATTCTCTTCTAAAATTCGTCTTTAATGAGTATGGTATATAGAATGTCATATTACACACCAAAAACTCATTTTTTGAGTCTTCTATTTATAGTGTCTGAAAAGGACTTGATACGCCATATCTGGCTAGGTCAATACGACGTATAGGGCTGGATTCCTTGGAGTGCGCGCTACATTCTCAATCAATCAGTGATATCATTCTCAATTTACTTTTATTACGGCGTATGGAAGCAGTCTGATACACCGTATTGGGAATTGGTCAAACGCACTGGTATGTGTTTAATTACACATACCTTTTACCTTTAAAAACAAGTTAAAATAACCAAAAACGGACTTAAAATGCCAAATATATGCTTGTTTTGCTAATTGTGTTGTGCAGGAACGGATATCTAAGAAAAGGACAAAAAACGAAGCCAAAACGACAAAACCGGACACGGAATGGAAAAGCGTGGAAAAGACAAAGTCAAGACAAAGCCCAAGTGTGAAAAAGTCAACCAAAGTCAACCCCGACAAATCCAAAGTCAAAAAGTGAAGAAAAATAAGTTTAGGGGCCAAAATTGCCAAGTCCCTAACTTATTTAATGAAGAATATGAAGAAAATGCTTGTGAGGGATCAAAACTGCCAATCCACCAAAGAAATACCACATGGGTCAAAACTGCCAATCCATTATTCTTGTATCACAAAAGGACCTCTTTTGCAAACCTTACATAACACTTGAGGGGGTGTTTTTGCCTTGTTTCAAAACTATAAGAAACACAAGGACGTGTGTTGCAAACATGACTATAACCATGAGGGACTAATTGTGTCAAACTCCCAAACCCACACCCCCGTTTTTGAAGTACTGTACATCTTCCACAACCTTTTCCCGCCAAACTCATAAACCCCACAACCTGTCTCTGTCAACCTCGTTGACCTCCCCACAACACTCCAAACATGTCACTAACCTAAACCCCACCCCCCACATGGATGTGCCAAGCTGGCAATCCAAAAACCCTCAAGTTCGAATCAAAGGTTGTGATTCTTTGAGTGGGCAGTACTCAAAACCAAGGGCCAGGATTTGTTTGTGTTTCTACACACTCACAACAAGCACAAAGAGCGGGTAAATGTCTCTACAAAGAAGCACAAGAAGAGAAGACAAAAGTCGAAACCCTAGCTAGTAGTTTTTCTATATAAAGCTTTTGTAAGCCATTGTGGCAAGGGAGTTAGTTTTTTAAGAGTGTAGTTTTTAGCTCAGTTTAGTTTTTAACTTAATTTACTTGTACTCTCTTTTTTTATAAAAATTCAGTTTGTCTTTCACATTGTGTGCTAAGTTACTTGTGTCTCTTTAAAAACCATATAAGCTCTTAATATAAGCACTTTATAATCTGTTTTTAAAAGCTTTGATACAAAAATTTAAGAAAAATTAAAAGGAAGAAAAATCACTGTTTGATAAGCTAAAGGAAGAATGAGGCAAAAATGGATTGGCTCATTGGTCTGTAGTATAGCATATTTTATATAGCTTGGGTAGGATTAGAGATTATTTAGGTGGAACTTACTCTGTTTGAGCAGGAGTTGAGGTATGCTCATCTTTAAAAAATTTGCTTAGAAGTTACTGTAGCAACAGCTTATTAGTGCTTTATTTCTTAGCCTTATTCTTGTTCTTCTTAACTTTGTTATGTCTTGCTTAAGGTTTATTAATGCTTATATGCCATTTTCCAAATCTTAAGTATAAACTGCCTAGATAGCTTATTTTTCACTTTTTGCTTATTAGCTTATTAGAATGCTTATTTGCTTTTTCTTTTTACCTTTTTAATGCTTAACTATGCTTATTCAACACTTGTCTTTTAAAATTGGTGCTTAAACTAGTCTTTACAGTTTTAAAAATTCGTTTTCAAAATATAAAGGGTGATTTTTGTGGATCAAGCCCAAAATGTCAAATGGGTCACTATGGTTTGACCTTTGGGCCAACTTGCTTATGTCATTAAACTAGTTGAGTCTATTTTCAAAAGTTGTCAAGTCCAAAAACTATTTTTCAAGTTTTTTTAGTTATTCTTTAAGTCTGTTGGTTTTTAAAAGAGATACAAGAGCTTATTTGGATAAGCTCTTGTAAACTTGAGTTTTAGTTTCAAAGTGTGTCATTTGTGAGTTCTAAACAAGTTTTTAAAAAGTGCTTTGAGTCATTTGATTTCCTAAGTCAAAACTGCCAACAATTTGGTGTCTCCTTTTAAAAGAAAAAGCTCTTTTTCAAGAACAAAAATCAGCAGGTTTAAATTGTTTTTAGCAATTGAAATTTTGAATATAAGCTCTTCATAAGCCCCTTCTAATCTGTTTACCATTTATTTTTCAATATGAGCTTATTTGACAGCTTATTTTAAGCTGATAAGTTAAGCCCTTTTTTTTAGTTTATTTGCCCTGGTGCTAGGGGCTTAACTTCAAGCCCACTGTTCTAGCTTATTAGGGGACCTCAGCTCAAGCTTTTGGCTTTTCTAAAAAGCCAATAAGCTCCTTTATTAAGCCCTAGCTTTGTAGACCTTAGGAAGCACTCTAGGTAGCTTAAATTTAAGCTCAAATTAGGCCTTTGAATTTTTTAGCATAGTGTAGGAAAATAGCTTAATTTCTTTTCTGGCTTATTAGGTGCTTATTAATGGTTGAATTTAGCTTATTTTAGTTGTAGTTGCTTATTAGGATTAAGTTTTCCCTTGTTTCTTAGCTTATCTTGCAGACTTAAAATTCACCCTAGCAGTACTAACTCTCAAGTTAGTACTGCTGAGTGTTTAAGCCAACTTCTGGCTTATTGGGCTTCTTTCATTTGCTTATTTTTGTTCCTAGTAGTTCATAATGTTGGTGTATTAAGTTGTGTGTGCTCATTTTCCCACTTTCTTTGCTTAATTGTTCATAAAAGTGATTAAGAGAAGCCAATTTTTGCTTTAAGCTCAATATAAGCCACTGCCAAACAAAAAGCCTTTTTTTAGCTTATTTTTAGCTTTTCTCAAAAAGTCGTAGTTATGAAAAATGATAAGCTTCATGTGTTCTACAAGTTTGTTTAAAAAGTTTTGAAAAAAAAGAGGAGATAAGGGGAAACCCGGGTGAGCAAGACTCGAACCCGGGTCTCACCCTCAATACACCTCTTTTATAACACTCTTACCGCTGTGCCCTTGGGTCTTTTCTGTTAGACCCTTGGGCACTTTGATATATAAGGGGGTTTTGGCCAAAATAGCTATAAGCTCGTTTAAGCTTATTTTCGGCTTATTTATAAGCCGAATTTTGGGTTTCTTATTTTTCTTAGGATAGTTGTAGGATCAAGTAATTTTAGTAATTTTTTTAGAATTTTTAAAAATAGTTTAGTATTTTTTATAATTTAATTTCGTTAAAAGTTTTAGGCAATTCATAAAAAATACAAAAATTATCAAAAAATATTTTTCTTTTTTAGATAAAAATTTTCTTTAGTCATAAATACGTAGTGAAAAAATAGAAAGACTTTCGTATGGTTATTTTTTCAAACTTTTGCTTTTTAAAGAACGGTCTCGGGTACGGATCCTGACTTGACTCGTTTTTTTGGCAAACAACCTCCGTTTTCAGTCTATTCTTTTTCCATTCCTCATTATTAGTCCCCTAAGTAGTTAGAATAAAAAATTTCTTTGTAGGGCTAATTTTTAAGATTTAGGTTTATGACCCTTTGTTCGGGATTCCCTGCTACTCTTTTCAGCTAATTTTCATAATTTTAGGTTTTTCTCAATGTTTTTTGTTTGTTATTGATAATTACTTTCTAACTCCTCCCCACCTAATCATTAATCTCAATGCAAACTCCAATTTTCTGACTGTATCGCTTCTCCACACAGCTCCTCGTTGGGGATAAACACCCGAGATAGAATCAATACTACTCCTCGGTTTCATTGATTGTTTTTTAAATTATACTTATATATATTATATATATATAGTTTAAAGAATTTCAAATCAGTGCTTTTTTAAGCTGTACAAAGGCCGCCAATGCATCATCTAAGTTTATTTATCCGACCAAGATTCAACGGTTCTTCGCCCACGTCCTTATAAGAATTCGTTTCATCCACGATTGGAATACCTCAACTTGCTACTCAACCTGCCCACTTGTTTGTGGGTGATATACGGTGGATAGACGATGAGTGACTCCATATTTAAGCATGACTTTTGCAAACTGGTCATTGCAAAAATGGGTTCCGCGATCACTTATGATAGCACGAGGGGCACCGAATCGGGCGAAGAGAGATTTAAGAAATTTGCAAACAACTCGGGCGTCGTTGGTGGGGAGCGCTTTCGCTTCAACCCATTTTGACAAATAGTCGACGGCCACGAGTATGTATTTGTTCCCTCGTGAAGACGGGAACGGCCCCATGAAATCGATGCCCCACACGTCAAAGATTTCGTAAACTAGGATGGAATTTTCATGGCATTTCATCATGTTGCTAAATTTTTCTTGACGCTGACAATTGTCACATTGTTGACCAAGACCATGGGCATCTCGGTAAATCATGGGCCAATAAAATCCTGAGTCAAAAACCTTTTTGGCGGTGTAGTTGGCACCGTAATGTCCCCCGGTGGGTCCACTATGGCAAGCTGTGAGGATGTCAACAGCTTCTTGGCCTGCAACACACCGCCGGATCATTTGATCCACACATATTTTGAACAAATAGGGATCGTCCCAAAGGTAGTGTTTAACATCTTTTAAAAAACTTGTTCTTTTGTTGGGACGACATCCCTTTAACAATGAAATTCCCCGTGAGGTAATTTGCATATCGACAAACCACGGGTACTATGAGTCACCACGAAAAGTCACCTAATAAGTGTCTCGAGAGGGAAACTTTTCATTTACATCCTTGGTCGATCACAATTTTCATAAGGATATTCCTAATCGGAGAAAAGATGATCGTTTGTCCGCGAGTATTCTCAGCTCCTTTTGTGTCAAATACTTTTGAATGAACTCTATGAAGGAGGAGAACCATCGTAAAGCCATTCTCTCCTTGAATCTTATTAAGCAAAGAGATATTTTAAGACTGGAGTGATCCGTATACACTATGCTTTTGTTCAAGACGAGGTAAGACCGGAATTTTTTGAAGGCATACACCACAGTTAACATTTCTTTCTCCGTCGTGGTGTAATGCGATTCCGCCTCGTTCATTGTTTTACTAGCATAGTGTATAGGCCTAGAAATGATTTTCTTGACGTTGCCCCAGACTGAAAATATGGCAAAAGTCGCTTGCAATCAGCACATGAAGCTCAAGGGTTAGTCTCAGTCTAGGGCAATCGATGATTGGAGCTCGGTAAGTATTCTTAAACGTTTCAAAAGCTTGAAAACATTCATTGGAGAAGATGAACGGAGTATTCTACTATAAGAAGATGAGTCATCGTCGGGAACTTTTTTGAAAAATCCATAATGAACCGTCGGTAGAAACCAAGGCAAATGACCAGAGAAAACTCTCCGAACAAAACACCCTTAACGGTGGTGGATGAGTAACTTAGCAATCACATTGACTTAAGCTTTATCAACCTCAATCCCATTTTTGAAAACTTATGGCCCAAAGACAATGCTTCCATTACCAAATAATGACTCCTTTTCCCATTTAGACAAAGATTGGTGTCTTCACACATTTGAAGCATCTTGTCTACCACAGAGAGGCAATTTACGAATGAATTCCCAAAGACGCGAAAAGTCGTCCATGAAGACTTCCATCGTTTTTTTGGAACATCATCATGAAAGATAAGCCATCATACAAAACGATTGGAATGTGCCCGGTGTATTGCATAGCCAAAGGCATGCGACGTAGACGAACGTTCGTAAGAACACATGAATGTTGTCTTTCTTGATCATTAGAAGGGTCATAGGAATTTAAAGTCACCCAGAAACCATCGAGAAAACAATAGTACTCGTTCCCCTAATCTCTAAAGCATTGATCCATAAACGTTGTGGAAAGTGGTCTTAACGGGTGGCTTTTCATTTTAAACTTTCGGTAGTCACTGCATACACCCAACCCAGTAACCAAACGAGTAGGGATCAACATCATTTCATCATTTTCAACTACTGTAAAAGCCACCCTTTTTGGTACGGCAATGTACGGGCTTACTCATAGGACTATCCTAGATCGGGGTAAATTAATCCGGCTTCAAGAAGTTATTTCAACTCCTTTTTGATGTACAATCGTGGATTTTGATTCACCCGTCTTTGGTGTTGAACCGCCGGTTTGTAGTCCTCTTCCATAAGAATCTTGTGAGTACAAAAGATAACTTGTTAATACCCTTGATGTCGGGAGTTTCCAAGCGATGGCTCGCTTGTTGGCTTCAAAACCTTTATAGAAGCGGCTTTTTCCTCTACACTCAAAATACTTAGCAATTATGACAGCAACCTGTCGTTACACCATTCCAAAAATGCGTATTCGAGAATGAGAAGGTAAGTCCTTGAGTTCGAGCTTCGAAGGTTCATCAGTTGACGATTTATCATTTATTTAGCTTCATAAACTTTAAGTTTCTTTTTCGAAGTCAGGCAAATAGTTTCCTTGAGTGGGAGGGGGTAAATGAGGATCATCATTGAGAATGATCATGAAAGAAGAATATCCTCCTCTGGGTCATAGAAAAGATCATCAACATCCAGGTGAAGAATGGATCATCCTTCAAGAGCGAGGAAAGCAATCGACTTCTTTGAGGAGAAATCACTATCCCCGAATGGAGTGAGAGTCGAGAAGAGGTAAGAAACGCTAGGTCATAGTAATGAGTTGGGATTCCAACTCGCTATAACATCGAGAAACCGAGAACGCTTCTTGATAATACACCCTCATAAGCCATTTCAATGACGTCGATTCGGTTCGCCGTCATTTCATCGTAATTAGAGGAGTATCTCAAAGTTTGGTCAAGATTGAATGTTACGGCTTCTTTTCCGACACGAAGAGTTAATTCTCCTTCGTACACATCAATTAAAGCACGTTCGGTCTTTAAGAAGGATCTCCTAATAATTAGGGGTACTCGGGGATCGGCATCAAAGTCTACGACTACAAAGTCAGCCGGGAATTTGAACTTTCCTACTTTTAGGTAGACATCTTCGGCGATACCGATCGTTGGGAAATCGAGACGGGTCCGCAATTCAAGAGTCATACAAGTAGGAGTGAGCTCTGGAAGAGAAAGCTTTTTCCACACGGAATAATGGTGCGATGAGATTTATTCTATGCGCCAAGACGCCAGCTAAGTCACACAACCATCGGGAAAATCACCACTACGGTATTAGAAAAATTTGCAGGGTCTCTTCCAAATTTTTTCGGGTAACTTTGTTGAGGATAACCGCCGAGCAATGCTCATTCAACGGAGTTCTAGCCATTTCACTTAATTTTTCTTTGTTTCCAATTAAAGCTTTAAGAGTCGAGGCAAATTTTTTGGCAATAAGACTCAAAGCATTCAGTGAGGCCTAATTTTCAAACTCTAATCGTTAAAGATACGTAGAATTTCTCAATTTGTCGTATAGGCTTTTTCACGACGCCTTTCATCATTACGTCTCGAAGGATATGGAATTGACGGTTTAGGCATCGAAGCACTAACGGGAGCAACAACGGGCTCAGAATTTGGTACTTGGGGTTGATCTTGGACAACAGGGGGTTGGACGTCTGTGGTACTTCCGTTATTAGTAGAGTAGGCAACCATAAACCGGTCCTTGTCCACCTCGGTTTCACGTTCCACACTTTAGGAGGAGAAGAAGAAGTAGTAAGAATCGTGGGTCCTTGATAAGCAACACCGCTTCGGGTGGTAATGGTACCCTTCAAAGGTCTACTTCAGCTCGGGTAGTAATGGTATACTAGAAGATGTTTCCTGAACCTGAAGTAGAAGCGGCATTGAATTCCGAATATGGAAAGCATGTCCGTATAATTGGTCATTTGATTTTTAGCCAATTTTTGGTTTGGTCTTGCATGTTTTCTCATAACCAGCAACATTAGCCTTGACGTATCATTCAAAACCGGTCTTTAGTCACACCTTTGTTTTGCGGAGAACCTGATCTTGGTAAAGGGTGGTTGAGCTTGGTGAATCGGGGGCTGATTAATCGGAGGTCGATAAATTTGGCCTTGGTTGTAATTAGTCCCCCGGTTTTGGTTGTAACGATTTTGGTTATTTCCTTGGTTTTGAACGGGAGGAAAACCGAGAGGTCGAATTTGATTAGCAATCGGGTGCTCGTAACAACCGGTATTTCCTGTTGAAGATTAGCTGCGGCGACTTGGGAAAGCGTATGCTTGAATATTGTCACGATAAAACGTTGCCATCGTGTCATGGAACAATTTTCGGTAAAGAATGAGCTTCACCACCGCAAGTAAACACTACGTTCCTCGACCGCTTTTACTGGAGCGGTAGCTTGGTTTGTTTTTCTTATTCGAGAAGTAAGGCTTTCACGATATCTTTAAGTCTGGCAACCTCGGGAGAAATACCGGGAAGATTGTAACATCAGCAATTTCAAATTTTAAATTACTATTTAACCCTTTGACTTTTTGGTCCTTTTATTGTCACATAAAAAACGATTACCGCGTAACCGGTAAAATTTTCGGAACATATTTTAAATAATAAATCATATTTATTATTACATCTCTCATGTACAAGTTATTTTTAACTTATTTGACTTGAAAACGAAAAAGATATATGTTATTCCTGAGCTGACTTATCAAAAACGACCCGCTAAATCACGTTTTCACGACCCGGACTCTAAAACAATTTGATGTAAAACGACATTCCGGACAACTTTTTAGTTTTGACCGAGACTCGAAAACAGTCAGAAAGTGACTAAAATGCCCTCGCAAGATTATAGAAACAAGAAAATAATTAAATTATATTTAATTAACACTTTTTTATTAAATAAAAATATTTAATAAATTAGTCATCATTTTATTCAGTGACGTTTGTTGAAGACGCAAATATTCAAGTAAAAGATCATTTTGCGGACAAAGTTTATCAGTAATATACAAATAAATAATAAACGTTTTAAATAAATTGATAAAAACGTTTATGAAAATTAGTCGAGTGAATACTCATTTTTATCGGAAAAATGATTTGGAAAACAACAGCGTAAGTTTCGTGTCTTGAATCGACCGTTAACTAGTTCAAACGAGTCCCGAACCGATAGTTATCAAAACTATATTAAAAATTTACACAATTAACCCTGGACTATTTGTAAGTTGTCACTTTTTTTAATAACTTTTAATATATATATGAAAATTATTAAATCTCTTTTCATTTATATATATAACACACACACACACATCTCCCTCTTCTCTCCTAATTTTTTCGGCGACCACCACCGGCCGGATTCCGGCCACCGGAAAACTTTTCCGGCGAGTTTTCCGGCCGAGTCCAAAAATGTTCCCCGTCACCCGATCTACCCGATCCCCACCACCACGCGTTGCCACGCGCCTCTCCATCACCACCACCCACTCACCGCCACCCCGCTGCCACCCCACCGAAACCACCACCGTCATCACCATCATCATCTCATCATCATCATCATCTCGTCACCCTAGTCACCACCCCAACACCACGCACCATCGCCACCACCACAGCCCCGCCACCACGGGTGGGTGTGGTTTTTAAAGCACCACGAAAAGGGTGCGTTCGGTTTCATTTCACCAGCCAAGGGTGCGCTGGGTTTTCTTCTCAACACCAACATGGTGCGTGTGGTTTATTTAACAACCATAAGGGGTGCGTTTGGGCGGCTGTCCCGAAGCACTAGGGTGCGTGGGTTTGATAGTAGCACCAAGTAGGGTGCGTTTGGTTTGTTTTATGGCACCAAGAGGGTGCGTTTGGTGGGGCAGCCACCACCTTAGGTGCGTTTGGTTGGCTGTAAAACGGCCCAAGGGTGCGTTTGGTTTTCGTATTCGCACCAAGGGTGCGTTCGGTTTGGTATTTGCACCGACCAGGGTGCGTTTGGTTTACCTAATAGCACATATGGTGCGTTTGGCTGTAACAGAAACACTAGGGCATGTTTGGTTTAGCAGATTCACGACATAGGGTGCGTTTGGTTTAAGTAGAGCACCGAGAGGGTGCGTTTGGTTTAGTAGAACTGCCAAAAGGGGTGTTTGGTTGGCTGTGTAACCGCACAAAGGTGCGTTTGGTTTGACAGATTGGCGATAAGGGTGCGTTTTGGATGGCAGAATTGCACAAGGGGTGTGTTTGGTTTGACAGTTTGATGATTAGGGTGCGTTTGGGATAGCAGAATTGCACAAGGGGTGTGTTTGGTTTGACAGTTTGATGATTAGGGTGCATTTGGGATAGCAGAATTGCAC
>BQNB010048111.1:0-5000 GCA_026074375.1 Tanacetum coccineum
TGGGGATATGTTTCCCCAGCGACATGTCGCTGGCGAAAGGGTCGGAATGTTGCTGGGGAAAGCATCGAATGTTGTAGTGTATTATGCCTATGTTTGTTCTTGCATGTCCATGTCTTTTGGGCTATCTTACTGAAAAATGTCTCACAATAATATGATTAAATATAATTAAATGTCACGATCTGACAAACCATTGCAACTAATTAATTGATTATGCTTTATGTTATTCCCTTTTAGGCATAACCTCAAATAAATTAATATATAGTTTAACCATCGAGCATAAGATGCGTAACTTAACACTGACAGCAAATTGGTTGTGTGACTAATCATTTGTAAATAGGAGTGGAAACCAATTTGGTTATATTTGACTTGCGATATTATAAGTATGGAAAACAGTCACGCTTCGCTGGGATTCTTTGTTTGTCATTTAATTTAAGTACTTATACAAGTGCTACAAAAATATTTGACAATTGGGTTTATTTAAGGGTTAAGTCCATTAATAGGTAACATACTTATAAAAAACTACACTTTTAGGTAATGTACTTTGTATATTATCATTCAGACCCATCAAACGCAATTGATCAGTTGTTGGTTACAGCAGATTGGAACAAATGTTATGACGTTAAGGGCTAAGAACGTGTTAATGGTAAATATGGTAAAAAGTTGATACCTTAATACGTTTTACTTTATACACTAGTGTCGCCTCTAATAAACTAAAAACATATACATAGAGAGTGGCAAGATAGCGTCGGGTCTTTCAAGTGTGAAACTATTTGGCTCAGACTTGCGAGTGCGGGATAGGATAACAGTGTATCCGACCCGCTATGCCTGCAAACACGTAGTCATGCTGCCCGAAAAAATACGTGTAATAAATGCATAAACGCAATAGTATCTTCATCGCCTATAATAAACCGTAAATAAAATGATAAACAGTAACATAAGATATTGTATAAAAAGATTGATGACATCAAACAACGTCACTTATATATCATAATTTAGCCCATGAAAATAACTCATTTTTTATAATTATTGCAAGAATTGTTACTTAATCGTTTATATTTGAGATTTGCAGTAATTATGGAGTGCTTGATGAAGATTTGCAAAAAGGCACACATTTTGGAAACGAAGAAATATGAAGAATACTTTTCAGACATCCAATACATCATATCCATCAAAGAAGATACGACGTATTTGTGCCTGCACTTCATAAAAAACCACAAAGAATAAAGTCCAATACGCCGTATCCAGAAGACTTCTATACGCGGTATCCAAGATATAGTAATAAAATATTCTGGAAGATATTGAACGTGGTCCCTACTCCAAGAAACCCCCAATACGTCGTATCGAACTCTCTCGATACGGCGTATCGACCAAATTCCAGACACTATAAATAGAAGACCTAAAAACGAGTTTTAGGTATGCTTGATCATACTTTTGATACCCTAACCATAAAAGTCGATTTTCAGAAGACAAGAAAAGCAGAAGAGGTCAAGCAAAACTATTAATTCTATATGAAACACATTGTAATCTCCTTTACTCTAGTAATCGTTCGACTTTTGATATCAGTCATTTAACTCGATTAGTTTACCTTGGTTGAATTATTATTCTTGTATTGATTACGATGATTAAGGGCTAATACCCTTGGGTATTAGCCATGATTATGAAGATTTAAATGTTTGGTTTGTTTATATCGAATGCTTAATTTATCGTTGATTGCTTGTTTATGTTTATTAATTCATACTTGTTTACGTGCTTTTGTATGCGACCTATCCTTTAACTGGATCTAGTGATACCAACTAAGTTAGCAAGATGTCAGGATGGCTCTTCATATATTTATTTATATATCTAGAACAATAGGATCACAATTAATGCCCTATCTTTACCATTGGTTTATGAGAACAAGTTGGACTAGCAGGTGACCTAGGATCAATAAATAACGTACTGATTCCTTTGGTAAAGACTTGGACAGTAGACTACTAGAATATAAATTGTCATTAAGCAGTAAGTGGGTAAAGTCTCTACGAGCTAGGGTTTAATAAGATCACCATTATTAATCACCTAAGATAGATTATAATCAGCAAAAATAGGATGCTTTATGCAGATGCGTTTAATTGTGACAGAATTCTACGTGTCTAGGTTTTAGAAAGAAGTACCGCCTAAATCTTGGATTGATATGCCGCCTTGAGATAAGCACTCATTGCACTAAATAAACAAACCAACGTTTTAATTGGATTAATCATGGTTGATACAGTTTTTTTATATTTGTATAGACCGATCTTATACAGTTTTAATCATGGTTGATACAGTCTATCTGCTTCCGTGTGTTATTATGTTTTAAATTGATCTAAGTTACCACAAAACCTGTGCCAGTTTCTCAGACTCCCCCTTATCCGTTAGAATTAGGATTAACATAGGTTTAGCATAAGTTTAACATAGAATAGAATTAACATAGCTTAAATTAACTTAGTTTAGTTAACCAAAATATTAATAGAATAAAATATTAACGTTCTCGCTCTTAGTGATCGACACCCTACTTACCAACGAAGCTACATCTGATCAAGTACACTGCCCGTTAAAGTGTTGTTTTAGGTAAAGTCGGCAAAATATAAACGTAAAACTTGATAACTTAAAATTACCTACACACAACGACACATCAAGTTTTTGGTGCCACTACTGGGGAGTGAAATTGTAAGTCTAATATTTTAGTTTTTAACATTAGATTAACTTAACCCCTAGAATTAGTGTAATTTAGATTAATTAGTTTAATTTAGATTAGTGTAAAATTTTGTATATTTGTTTTTAATTGTTTAATTGTTTATTTGTTTGTTTTGTTTGTATGTTTGTTTTATTTGTTTAATTGTTACTATAACCCTGTTCTGGCCGAAAACCGATACGGGCCGTATTCACGCTCATTGGATATAAGCGCTCTAACATTCTTTACCAATATAGCGTATCCATTCTGCCAATCAATACGGCATATTCAACTAATTGTATACGGCATATTGACTGCATCTTACAGTTAACTTTTGCAAGTTATTTATCTAGGATAGCTTTACTTCAAATCATGTCTTTCTTTTCAAAAACAGCAACCAGATTACATTATAACAGTTAACATATCCAAAAAGAAGATTAACGAATGGAATAATTTGCTATACAAATTTATCGACGAAGGAAAACGAGAACACGAGGAGATGAGTGCATTCATCAGAGAATTCAAAACTACCAACGAGCACTTGTTTAAAGAAAGGAACAATTCACTAAGCGAGCTCAGGTTTGAAGTGTACGATTTGTCAAAGGTAATCAATAACGCTTTAATATAAGATTGTGAAGTTAAGGGAGTTACTACTAGAGGAGGAAAAACAACAACTCATAGAATTCTCAGTGAAAATACCGACATTCATAACGAAGAACCTTCGGTTTTCATTCACGACAAGCCAGATGCACCAAAAGAAGTCCTAGTTGAAAATGAACCTAAGAAAACCAAAGAACAAGTTGTTCAACCATCAATTGAGGTACAGACACCATCAATCCCTTTTCCTTACAGATTGAGAAAAGAAAAGAAGAAGCTCAGCAACGAAAGTTCTTAGAAAATCTAAAGCAACTCCATATCAATTTTCCGTTCATTGAGGCCCTAGCTCAAATGCCAAAGTACGCTAAATTTATGAAAAGTTTGGTGACAAATAAGGCCAGGCTCAAAGAAGCTTGTACAGTTACGATGAACGAAAGGTGCTTGGCCGAATTACTTAACAAATTGCCATCAAAAGAAAAAGACCCAAGGAGTTTTACTATTTCTTAAAACATTGGCCACTTACATATTAATAGTGCGTTAGCAGACCTAGGAGCTAGTATAAGTTTAATGGCATATACGATGTATGAAAAGTTTGGTCAAGGGGAACCCAAACCTACTAGAATGAGCTTAGAACTTGCAGATAGGTCCATCCAATACCTAAAGGGAATAATAAAAAATGTGCTTATAAAAGTTGATAAATTCATCCTCCCTATCGATTTTGTTATATTAGATATGCTCGAGGACTCTAGAATTCTGATAATTTTAGGAGACAGTTTTTTTGAAACAGTTCGAGCAATGATAGACGTATTTAATAAAAAGATATAACTTAAGGTAGGGGATGATGAAGTAATTTTCGACATAGATCAATAAATTAAGAGATCACCCGCTGAGGATGATGAGTGTTATGACATAGATGACTTAGATGAAATAATCAAACGTGGAAACTCAAGAATTGTTAAGAAATGATGAGAATGATTCATTTTTACTTAAGGGCCTAGAAAAATCAATTAATCAATCAGACCTAGAAAGCTGTGATTCTATAGGAGATAAGTCTGGTGACAATTATGATCTTGGGACACCAATACGGCGTATCGACCCCGTTAATACGCCATATTCAGGGGTACATGAAACAACAAGATCTAATGAAGTAGAAAGTGAACACCTTTATTCGGCTAGTGCCAATGAGATTGATGAAAAGAAACCTGAGCTGAAAAATTTACCACATCACTTAGAATACGCATATCTACATGGTGATAAATCATTTCCTATAATTATCTCATCTAAATTGTCCAAAAAGGAGAAAATGTTGCTTTTGCATGTATTGGAGAAACGTAAGTGAGCAATTGCTTGGAAAATGACAGATATCAAGGGAATAAGTCTGTCATTCTGCACATACAAGATCTTAACTGAGGATGACTTCAAACCGATCATTCAGCCCCAAAGGCGTCTAAATCCTAAAGTCCAAGATGTAGTGAAAAATGATATTGTTAAGTTACTTGATTATGGTTTGATTTATCCCATCTCAGACAGTTCGTGTGTTAGCCCTATTCATGTTGTCCCAAAGAAAGGAGGAATGACTGTAGTTTTGAATGACAACAACGAATTGATTCCTTCTCGCACGGTTACAAGATGGCGAGTGTGCATCGATTATCAAAAACTTAATGATGCAACTCGAAAAGATCACTTCCCTCTTCCATTTATTGATCAAATGT
This sequence comes from Tanacetum coccineum, assembly GCA_026074375.1. NCBI lineage: Eukaryota > Viridiplantae > Streptophyta > Magnoliopsida > Asterales > Asteraceae > Tanacetum > Tanacetum coccineum. The sequence continues at coordinate 4,999 of BQNB010048111.1, forward strand.
TA
>BQNB010048111.1:10000-42732 GCA_026074375.1 Tanacetum coccineum
CCTTTACACATCAATCCTAAGGCATACTAAGGTGTTTGCAAGCATTGGTTCATCATTTGCAAGGATTAAGGAAGAAAAGGGAAGATTAGGGTTTCAAACCTAATCTAGGGTTTATAAGCTTGTAAGCTTTGGTTTTGAATCTAAACACGGGTTTAGCACGATTTCTCAGCTCTTCCACCGCCGATACATTATCACCAAGGTCTTCCTAATTCCTGCATACTTTATTTCTTATGATTTATGTGTTATAGTTAAATATGGCTATAATCACCACGAAGGACTTTTCAATATGTAAAAATGAGTTATTACTTAATGTTTTAAGAATTTTGCTTTTATTCTTATGTCATATTGGTTAATTTATCATGGAAAAATGAATGTAAAAGTATGTTAACATATGGTTTAAGTATAAACATGTTTATGTATATAATTAAGGGGTTTTTATAAGGTTACGTAATCTTTCACATGGAAAATAATGAAAAGTAAATTGTTAAACTTGTTACAATGACTTTACAAGGACTATGGATGAACTTGGACATTATTATAAGTACCACATATGTAAAATATGGTTATAAGAGTTTTTATAGTAAACTACTAAATTAATTAATACATAAAACAAGGTTTTTATAAAGGAATACACAGTTATAAATAGGGGCTGTTTTAAATTCGAATTCAAACAGTAGCTTTGACTTATACAAAAATAAGACGTCTCGTGACGATTCAAAATGATAAAAACTCGAAAACCGATTTATAACGAAAAAGATACGTAAATTTTACGAGTTTACGACTAAAAATGACTTTTATAAAACCTATTTTTTATAAAATTTACTAGTCAATTACAGCAACTTTCATTTTTAAAACATCTAATATATGATATAACTTTTAATTACGAGATCGTACTCGAAAGAATCGCTAAAAACGGAACAATAACGAATAAACTATGATATTTCGATAATAGAAAGTTTATAAAAGTAATTTTATAAACCATGAACAGTAAAAATTACTATTCATCACGGGATTAACTTTATAAAATAATAATAACATCTGTACTATAACAAAGACTTACTCGAAGAATCACTAAAATCGGGATTAAAACGGAATAAAGTTATTACGATTACAATTACCTAATTAAAACCAAAAACGACAAACAGCTGTTGTGAAATAGTAAAAACACTATCATCGCAGAAAATCAAAAACTTGAAATATGTATATTTTTGATCACTCGACTACTACAAAGACGTGACGTAAGAAACGCGAGCAACAGACTTAAAAACGACCAAACAAGGTCTTTTACGAAAGTATATTTATAAACGTTTTCACTTTATAAATATTATTTTACTAAAACGATTAGTCGGTGATTATGCTATATAGAATATTTATCAAAGTGCTATAATAGTAGGGAGTTTCATAATGAGGCCTCTTCGGATGGCGTATCGACGAGTTGTTGGATTTACTAGGCACTAATATGCGAGTTGGGTTGATTTTTGGTCGTATTTCGGTAAAACACCCTTGCTGTCCCGAAATGGTTTTGAGGTTTTAAGCGACCTAAAAATGTTTTCATTATGCGAAAAAGTAGTTTTTGAAGAGCTTGTTTCGGATAGATAGTTTTTCATATATCACATTTTAAAATTGGACTTAAAACGGCCAAGTTATGGCCAAATGAAATCTTGTGGTCCACTCTTGTATTAACTTAAACCTATGAATTCACCAACATTATGTTGACGTTTTAAACATGTTTTCTCGGGTGCTTAGCTTGGATTAATTCTTGATGCTAAATGGAGTCTATGTGCTATGTGACTTTGCCAATTTCAAGACTTGTCTATTATATACTCGTTGTCATTATCAAAACTTTCTTATGCTTCCGCTACATTTAACTCTCTTATGACCGGTTGAAAAAATTAATTAATATTTTCATATGCAACGAGTACAACTTTTTCAAACGTCCATGATTAGTGGTCGTTCTTTATTGATGTGTGTTCAGATTATTATGACGTCACGCCCTTGGACATGTATTCCGTCCAGGCCCCGTCTGGAGGTGTGACAGATTGGTAATCAGAGCCAAGGTTATAGAGAACCAGGTAGTTATACTAGGTCTGGTCTATAACCAGTATGTGATCCTATGTGCCTCTATTTGTGCTTACGTGTTGTCTATCCTTGCTATATACATATATATAAGATTTCTATATATACTTGAGACTATTACATATCGCCATATTTACCTTGCCATTCATTTCATCGTTTCTTTATGCCTTGCATGGTTTCATATAAAGGAGATTTATATAAACTTTTGCTTGTGCAGATCATGGCAGCTTCAGCTATCGCTATTTCTTCTGATTCTTCGGATGAGAGTGTGGGATCACCGCCCTCTCGGGTTATTCTTTTTGGTGATATTCCTACTGTTATTCCTTCTACTTCGGTGGTTGCTCCAGAGACTTCTACTATTGCCCCTGTTATTTCATCTGCCGCTCCTGTGGTTGAGACGACTCTCGTCGCTTCACCCACTGGATTGTGTGGCTTGGTTCCCTATTCGGGTTCCGATTCTGATTCACCAGATGAGATGTCTTCACCAGAGCACATTTCCCCGCTACCAGCTATTTCACCATTCTTATGCACCGATTCTTCTGAGGCTCCTGATTCTTCTGATGGACCACCATCGCAGGACCCTTATGTTGCTACCGTTGCTCGTTGGAGGAGCAGGGTAACAGCACGTCCATCATCATCATCTGAGTTTCCTATTGCTCCTGTTACTGCCCCGCCCGGGATTCGTCGACGGTCAGCGATTCTTATCCGACCCGGGGAGGCTATTCCTTTTGGTCGACCTTACCGCACCCACCTTAACGGGCCGCGTAAGTTGTTGACTGCGAGGAAGAGAGTTGGACCTTTACCAGCTCGCAGATTAGCATGGAGGCGTGTATCACCTCGTTCTTCAAACCATCACCCATCTTCTTCTAGTTCATCTTCGGATTCTTCGCCAGTTCATTCTTCGGGTTTGGATGCACCAGATCAGGCTCATTCTGGATCTTCGACTAGAGATGTACCACCTAGATTGTGTTACCCTCCGAGGAGAGCACCACGACGTAGTGAGGCATTTCGTCGTTGGTGTGCTGCTCCATTATCTACTTTGTATCCACCGACTACATCAGGAGATTCATTAGAGAGACCACTACATTCATATTCACCTTCTGTTGGACCATCTCGCAAGAGATGTAGATCCCCGGTTGATTCTGTACCATTATCTACACCAGTTATGGGATCATTAGCTCCTACCCGTGCTGATCTCTTACCACCTCGTAAGAGGTTTAGAGATTCATATTCATCTGAGGCTAGCATAGAGGAAGATACCGAGGTTGATCCTTAATTCGTCAGAATCTATATATACGTAATAATAAAATATATAATATGATGGAAAATTACCAATTTACCATTGAGGACAAAGGTAAAAAGGAAAATCTTCACATATATATATATATATATATATATATATATATATATATATATATATATATATATATATATATATAATATAATACGTATATAAACCGGGAAGTATGATTCCCGGGTCGTTATCCCCCAACGATTTGTGAAATAGAAACCACGTTTGATGTTCGGACAATGATTTGAATTGGAGACAAAGATTGGTTTGATTATCTACTTCTACAATTTAAAATAAACAAATTATGACAATTAAGCACTAAAACAAATACGGGAAATCAAATTTTAACTAAAATCGCAAAACGGGAACCCTAAACTGAGGTTAAAAACCCTAAATTTCTAAAATTAAACCTAACTTAAAATTTCTTTTTAAAATGGACTCTATATGGACTAAAAAGTAAGTTTAAGAAACTAGTACAATACACGGAGTTGAAATGAGCAGTTAAAACACTATATTACGAGGAACTGGGAACAAGCCCGTTCTATATAAATCGAAATTTTGCAAATTTGACCTACGAATAGCAAAACTAATTTTCCCCTATAAACAGGATTGTATTATACTAGATAAAAGAAACATTTTCTAATAAAAGATTCCTATATTTTTTGATTATTTTTCTATTTTTATGATTTTTTGTTAAAGTTTTTAATAAAAAATAAATGTTTAAATTCTAAAGTCTATCTATAAAATTTCTATAAACATACAGAAATTAGCTTTATACTTAATTAGAACTAGAAAAAATAAGCTTTACGGTCACCGCCTGTATCGAATAGCACGAATATGCTGAAACAGCTTATTAAGCTTATAAGGCTAAAAACGTGTATAAAGAATTAATGTTGCAAAGGTATAATGAAAAAGACCCAAGGGCGCAGTGGTAGTGAGTGTGATGTGTGTGTTATAAAAGGGTTGAAAGTGTTGAGGTCGGGGGTTCGACTCTTGCTCACCCCCGATTTCTACTTTCCCTTTTTTTTTATTTTGAAAAACTTATAAAAGCAAAGTTATTAAGCACCTAAAATAAAAAAATAAGTATTTTTAATAAAAACGCATAAATTTCTATGAAAAAGCCCTAATATAGCGTAGAAGAATTTAGCTTGTGGATGATGAAAAGATGACAGAAAGTAATCTAACTAATTTTTTGGGCTTTTTAAAGGATTTTTAGAACTTCACAAGCTAAAATAAGTTAAACCCTAAGAACAAAAAAACACTTCTAAGACTAAAGTTAACCTAATAAGCTACTAGAGAATAACTAATAAACCTGAAATCTCCAAATAAGCTCAAACTTTTTACTAACCTTAATGTCAGTAGCTGCTAAGCTTTTACTAAAAGCTTCTAAACTACCTAAGAGCTAAGTAAGCTCTTGTGAAAGCTTAACTGAGTTATTCTACTCTTCTAACCTAATAAGCTAAAAGCACAAAATAAGAACAAACAGTGGACAAGACATAAGCTGAAAATTTTCAAATAAGTTTATTAATATGAAAACTTAAAACCAACAGTCCCTAACGGATCTTTGCAGTTTATTTTAGATAGCTCTTGGATCCTTCGTGGGGAAATGCTTATTTAAAACTTATTTACAGAACTAAATAGCTACTCTAATCTACTGCTGAAAATGATTTTGAAACCAAAGAGCTTAATGAAAAAGCACTATGAAAACAGACTTAAGATTTTGATCATGCTTAGTTTTACTTTGAAACTGAAAAAAAACAAAAGGCTTATTTGACAGCTTAAAACAGATAACCAAATAAGCTTAATTTGAAAAAGCAAATTAGAAATGATGATTAATGACCTAAAAACTATTTGTATTATGAAAAGCTAAAGCTAAAAACTATTTTAACTCCTTAAAAATTAAGCTAGAAAATGGGAGATTGTCTATTGTAACTGCTGATGCAGTTGACACAATTGTGACCAAACTTAAACTAGACAAAATGCGGGTCTAATAAGACTATTCTAACAAGCTTAAAACTTAAAATGAAAGACAAGAAAGATAATGACTATTGCTAGAAGAGATCTAAGCTAAGTTATGCAAAATACTTTGACAGATTTCTACTAATTTTAACCTAACTTATGAAAAACTAATTATCCTAATCTGGATTTGGATATTTAGCTTAAACAAAACCTAAATGAGGTTTTTCAAAGCAAATACAAAAGAACAACAATGGAAACAAGCTTGTACTAACTTGTAGTTAGTACTGCTGTGCCAAACACCCCTTCAAAAATACTCATGTTCATATTAGCTTATTAAAATGAAATTAAAAGCTCAAATACTAAATACCAGATAATAAGCAACTTATAACAAACCTAAAAAACTAAAAGCACTAATCCAATTTCATATTCAATCTTCGGTCCGGTTTAGCTCGGTTCGGTCTTATGCTTTGTTGGATCGGACCGGACCGACTAACTGAACCGAACTGAACCGGACCGACTCGGACACGAAGCGAACATTTCGGTTCGGTCTTCGGTCCCGTGTTTTGGACAAAATTGGTTTTCATCCGGTCCAATCCTCGGTCCTCTTTTTTGGACCAAATCGGTTTTGAATCACGATTAGCCCGAGATACAAGTTAAACTTTCACTCACAGTACTCTTTAAAATGTGTGGCTAAAAGTAAGACTATTACTTACACTTTTTCAAAAGTGTGAGTAAAGCTACAATTTCTCTCACACTTTTTTAAAAGTGTAGGAAAAACTAGACTTTTACTTACATTTTATGTGAAATGTGGGTAAAAATTATACTCTTGCTTACACTTTTTAAAAAATATCGGTAAATATCAGAATTTTGCTTACACTTTTTAAAAAGTGTGGGTAAAAATTAGACTTTTGCTTACACTTTTTAAAAAGTGTGGGTAAAAATTAGACTTTTGCTTACACTTTTTAAAAAGTGTGGGCAAAACTAGACTTTTGCTTACACTTTTTTGAAAAGTGTAAGTAAACATGTACTTTTACTTACACTTTTTTTTATGTGTCCTTAAAAGTAGTGTCACTAAATGCTCTCTTTTTTGTAGTGTGTGTTCACTAATTTGAACACTAGTTATAAGTCTTTGCACGCACAGGGCTTACTCATTAGTCAAATTTATTTAATTTTTTTATTTAAGATACATGCATATGAAAAAAATTTCGTGTTTAATGTTTTATACTTGTGATATTAGTACAACTAATAATTATGCATGTGGTTTTACATAAAAAAAATCATCCCGGGTTGACCTGGCCGGTTGAACCGTTAACCGGTCGGGTGACTGGAAGCCGGATTTTGCCGAAAACCCCGGTTGAACCGTGACCCAGTGGCTCGACCATGTCAATTAAAAAACCGTTTCTTAAAACATTGATTAATATCGATTAATATTTTATAAATATTTTGTTGGATGAAATATTTAACTTTGTTTAACTAACATGAGTGTTGATGTTGATGTTGTTGTTCAAATTTATCTATTAATATAATGTTATACATAATATGCGAGTTTAATATGTTTTTTCTGATATTTTTATATAAAACTTTAAATAGATTTTATATATGTTGTATTTTTAAAGTATAAAATCTAGAAGGTATAAAGTCTAAGGGAATATTTGTTTATTTTTTAAAAGTTAAATATGAAAAATTATAAGTTTCGCTTAATTTTGGAATTTATGAGGGACTGATTTGGGAATATTTGGAGTTTTTGTCTTTTTGTGGTTTGACTTAGGTTGACCAAAGGTTGACTTGAGTTGACCACTTTTGACTTTTGATAGCTTTCTCCTGGCTCTTTGCGTGCTCTTCCATTCCCGTGCCTGTGTTTGTCCGGTTTTGACCATTTTCTTGTGATTTTTGCTTTATCCGTACCTACACAATTAAAAAGACAAAACAAGCGATATACAAGCATTTAATGCACATTTTTGGTCTTTTATGGGTTATTTTTGATATAAAACGGATATGTGTTTTCACACATATCAAAATTCCCCAAACTAAGCGATTGCGTGTCCTCACGCAATATTATATGCTCTATAACCAAATACCTCAAAACTTCCCCAAACTAAACCTTTGAAAAGTAGCAAAGACTTTTGTGGAGAGAGTTAAGAAATCACAAGTTATAAAACACCCCTTTTTCCCATTTTTCTAAATTTTTTTTATATATGTTTTTTTAATATAACTGAGATTATTTCGACTTTTGTTATTTTCATAACTGTTAGGGATCATAGAACAAGATGCATTTCGATCCGAGAATGCCCCAAAAAGGATAAATTCATCGTCCCCGACTTTTCACTTATCCAAACCAAGCTTAAAACAAAATCACAGCTAAATATCAGTAAGGATGCTAACACTACTCATATTTGCAACTTGTGAACTTTTCACTCCCGACATTTATTATATCTTAAGTGAGTGTGCTATTTTGAATTTCAACCATGGATCAACGTTTTGCAACATACTATGCTTTACGTTCCACCTTAGAATAATGAGTTTAAAGGCGAGATCATCCCATGTAGCGACTTTCGTCTCGGCACATCCCAACCTTGCGGCTAAGTGACCAGGCTTTTGACACCCCACAGAGACTAGTATCGGGACTCACGGACCTTAGGTTTCAAAAACTCTAGGAGCAGTAAAGCACCAAGCCGTAGCACTAAGAAACGGGGCCGATTTATCAGCATTCTACAGCTGCAGCTTCGAGGGTTACCAAGACACCCTATACACACACTCACTACGTCAATTCTACCGTGAATGTGACATTTACGGGACAGTAGACTTCATATTTGGTAACGCGGCCGTTGTTTTCCAAAAATGTAACCTTTACCCTAGGTTACCAATGGCAAATCAATTCAATGCCATCACAGCACAAGGCAGAACTGACCGGGGTACAGTAACACGGGTACTCAATCCAAAATGCAGTCATATCGTAGCTGCTAGAGGATTAATACCAACCAAAACGTATTTAGGACGACCTTGGAAAGAGTACTCACGAACGGTCTATATAAGAACGTTCATGGACTCATTGATCGATGGGTCAGGATGGCGTGAATGGTCAGGTGATTTCGCGTTAAATACATCTTATTATGCCGAGTTTGATAACACGGGTCCAGGGTCTGATACGAGTCGAAGAGTTACATGGCCCGGGTTCCATGTTATAAATGCTACGGACGCGGTTAATTTTACGACTTCTAGTTTTATCCCAGGTGATGCATTTTTACCTGAAACTGGGTGGCTTACAATGTGGCTTGTATTTGTTAGTACAAAATTACATACGGAAATGCATTGTATTAACACTTTGATATATTTATTTGTTACTTATTCTTAATAAACGTTGTATTTGATTTTATAGGTCAAACCTATGAGTTATATAAATATAAGATGGTCAACTTTTTCCTAGCCTAATGTTTGATAGAATTTGGTACGTATTCATTGTTAGATCTCATACCAAATATTGAACAATCATCAAATGTGACATGTGTTTAATATGTGAATGATCAAGTTGGTTTTGCTAACCAATGCTTACTAGGCAGAGGTTAGTGTGTAATTAATATACACAAACTTTCTTAATTAACATGAAAATGTATTAAATTCAGGTTCATTCAAGTCAAAATCATGTTTAAATATAGCAATTTATAAGTTTATTTAATGTGTATTTAATGCATTTTTATATTAATTAAGAAAGTTTGTATATATTAATTACGCACTAACCTCTGCCCAACGGGCATTGGTTGGCAAAACCCCAAGTTCAAATAGGTGTAAGTTTGTATGACGGTAGACTCGTATCTCCTGCATTAGTTCGCTAATATAGGTCGAAAACCAATGTTAAAGTTATGACAAGTCATGAGAAGATATTAAATGAAGTTGGTGATATTAAAAAAGGTTTTTCTAGACTGATAAATAGTATGAAATGAGATTGATAAAAATGGAAAATAATAACTTCTACACCACGGTGCACCACGGAAATCTATTCAAAGTCATAGAAAATTAATGTGTTTGTACTTTGTAGAACCGACGAATTAGTTGATAACTACAACAGGTTTGGCAAAGGTTATTGACTATTGCATTCTATAATCTATGTGCATTAAATTAATAGCTCTTGATTTGACTAACGACTAAATAGTTCATATATTTAAGCAAGAGTCGTGATAAAATAGTTCAAATAAAGGTCGCAAATAACGTGAAGCGTGACGTAATTGTATGATCAAGTCTTATCATGCCTTAAAAGCCATGACAAAGGCATGACATTTTATAAAACGTGATATAAAATGTCACAAAATATGAAAATATTTATATACTTATATCATATTTTATATGAATCGAATTTAGAAAAAATGTAGCTCAAAAAATATCCTTACATGTTATTTTCTTCATCTTTTTAAAAAAAATTCTTCATCGGATTTGAATTAAAAAAACTCAAAAAAGGCGGCACGCCTTATTGCGTTTTTCCACGCTTCATCTCACGTCACGTCTCGAGCCGACGCCTAAATATATTTCGTAACGTATAAGTCATACCTCGCGTCTTAGACGCAAAATCTCGCCTTGCGCTTTAGCACGCCTTTTAAAACAATGGTTCAAATACATCGAGCTAAACTGGACGTAATTCAATATTTAATTTTGTGCATTTGAATCAGCAAATAAGTTTCTTAAAAACAAAGAATATAAATGATCAAATATACAGCCACTTTGTTAACAACACATACAAGTAAACCTGATGACGAGTTAACATTTACATATAACATGCATTCTTACCAATGCATAACAATCTCTACTCAATTACAGAAGGTTAAAAAATATTACTACAACATACATAAAAAGTTAATATACAGAATCGGATCTAAACTGACTTTTCAATTGTGATTTTTGAACCAATTAGTAACCATGTGTCTAAGAGACCTAAATATTGTGATAAACATATTAAAAGGCTAACAGGCCCATAAATATGGCCCAAAATCAAAATAAAACTATATTACATGCTACAGCAAACACCACTATATGCTTTACAAGTCAGACTCTTAGCGAAAAATATCGATAAACCTGCATGTTGATGTACAATTTAAATACCAATTAGTTTCTGAGAACTTCGAACAATTAACGATATTTACATACGAAACTTACAGTGCAGGAGAAACGACCTGGAGAATTAAGGCTTGGAGCACGTTACCTATATGTAAAATTAATGTCCCTTGGCATAGACATTATAGATGCTAAAAGCATTTTCACAGAACTTTTGCATATTTTTGTTCATTTTAGCGGCTTCCTCAACTTGACGACTCTTCCTCCCCCCGCTAATGCTCCCATCACACGTTTCAGCAGTTGTCAATGCTGCATTTATCTCAACCGTGACATCTTTTTCAGGCCCGGTTAATAGTGCACTTGTGGCATCTGCAAGCATTTCAACAATGTTAATGTAACTTTGGCTACAATCCGCCAAAGTTTCCTCTTCTATCTCATCCTCTACCACCTCTTTATCCTCTTGTTTTTGCCTTGCAACCTTTATGAACTCAGACGTGGCCACAGCCTCACGAGATGCAGCTTGGAGTGCCACGAATGCAGCTTGTTTTAAGTCCTTCACGTCACTAACGGTTTGAGACTTTAGGACCGAGACACAAAAAGCCTTGTCAGGCGATGGTTCACATGCCTTTGCAACTATCTCAGGGCTCACAACTTTAGGTCCTCCAGACTGATTTTGGTTCGGGTGCACCACAGGATGAAGCCTTGCACTGGCCGTGATTGTGACCAAGAGCGCAAACGCTAGGAACAAACATGTCGAGGACGAACTCATGATCCTTTTCTTTAATTTGGGGTCTCAAGAATTATGAAAAAAGATGGAAATTAGAATGTGGTGTTATGTTATAAAGATGAAGCTAATATTTTGGGGCAAATGTGGAAATTACTAAAGATAAAAGGAGTGGTTAGGAGGTCAAATAGAGGAACCTCCCATTGCCAGAAACATACGCCTCATAACTTGTTGCTGGTTCATAGTTATTTGGATTTTGAGAGCTAATATCTAAGAAAAAATAAAATATATATCCTATGATCATTCTAAGTTGAAAATCTTTGTAATCTCCTGAATAATCAAACAACGCATTCACTATTTTACTTTCCGTAATTTTACATGAATTTTTTGAATGGCATTATATTAGTAACAAACTAGCAACGAGCTAGAAAAACTACGATATGATTAAGCGTACACACAAGAAAAACTTGGATCATAAAGCCAATCAATCCGATTAGGATTAAACTGTTATGTTATATATCTTATTCAAGAGTGCAAAGCACTTTAATCTCTTCAGAAAGCATGTTCTCCCATAAAGAAAAACTCAAAGATGTATGGCGGTTGGAAGAGCGATAACACTAGAGTAAACGTGCCGGTTTTGTCGAAAACAAAAAGACAAAGCAAAAGCAAAGAAAGCAAAAGTTATCTAACTTTGACGAACATTTGTGTCTGAGTGATGTATCTTGTGAGAGCGTTCAAATGTGGATGTTGAAGGCTCAAAACTTCATAATGTTGAGAGACTTGGAAGATCAATTGGATTATAATTGGAGAAAATAGGAAGCAAGTAGGAAATGATTGAACATACAAGGAGCTCATTTAAAAACTTGAATGACAAACAGTTTCCAAATACGTTATCGTAGGCAATATATCATCAATTGGTTGTTCAATTTGTTTTCCAATGTTGCTCAAGTTCAAGACACTGTAATGCTTTTGAGGTCAAGATGATTAAGATAAGTTTTGTTCAGAGAATTACACCATTTTGTTCGACTCAAGATAGATTTTAGCCTTTTTTTCGCTCTCATTGAAACATCCGATATGTGAAGTTCATTCACTCTAGCACGTCATACATTTTTAGCATCACCTGTTTAGTAGGCATAGTCGTTAGTTCATCTTATAGTGCACTTCTTAGCATGCAATCACTTGTACATGATGTATTTCATCAGGTGTAATTCGGGGCCGAAGCCCACGCAAGTTTGGGCTTTACCATGGCCCGTTATTGATAGGTTTAGCCAAAAAGCCCAAGTGATAATGTGGCTCAAGCCTTGAGGCTTGGTATACCCATTATACGTCATCAATCAGGTACACGTTATTTTTTATAAAAGCTATCTCCAAATAAGTAAAAACTTTTCACTATTTTAAAAAGTTTTTTGAAAGAGTTTTTCTCATTGCATTAAAAGTACTTTGAATAGCTTTTTACGATAATTTATTAAACATTAAGTCTTTTATAAAAGTCACCGTTATTAAATGTGCTTGCAAAAAATGGATTAAATGCAAAAAGTTATTAAATACTTTCTGCATTATGGATGCTCTAAGAGCATTAGATACGGAGACAATCTCATGTGACACCATGAAAAATGTTATCACAGTGTCCCCCATTAAATCCAACGCCGTTAAGTCCCAAGTTGTTGTATCAACGTGCGTTGAAGGAGAAAAGACACTTATTTTTTTAATTGGCTTTTTATGTTTTAATTGGGTATGATATGTCTCAAAATGAGTGTTTTAATTGAGTTATGAGTGAAAGCGTATTTTTGAGTGTTAATGTTAAAAATAATAATGCTAAAGTGTGAAATAACAACAATTTTTGTGTTAATGATGTAACCACACTTAAGGTTCGTTTAATAAGACGGAATGAAATAAATAATGTGATCTAATAATTCATTACCTTTATTAATAATGTTTGATTTGTATGATAGGACGGGATGCAATCGATAAGAAAAAGACTAAAATGCTAATTGTTAATAAGAAATTTATTTAATGTGGTTAGTTAATGGTGAACTTTTACGTAGTGTTTGGTATGTTGTAATCAAATGAGGATTGGAAAAGATTATTACGATGTAATACAAAAATGTTGTTTGTTTACATTTATAAAATGCAACAATTCATTACAAGGAATGACCAATTACACCAAAATCATTCTTTAGGGGCCCCTTACTTTTTTTTCATTACATCTTATAATGAAATCAAAATTACATAAAACTCCACCATTAACTAACCATATTAAATAAACTTTCTATCATTAATGGGGGTATTTTAGTCTTTTTATCATTATTCTATTACGTCTTATCATACAAACCAAACATGATTAATAATGATAATGAATCATTACATTACATTATTTATTCCATTACGACGGTTATTCTATTACGTCGCTTATTCAATTCATTTGACATTTCATTCCGTCATACCAAACGAACCCTTATGTAATTTCGATTACATTACAAAACGTAATAAAAAAAAGTAGGGACCCTTATGGAATGAAAATGGTAGTTTTTGATGTAATGAGTCATTCCTTGTAATGAATAATTATATTATATCATTGTAAACAAATAAAAAAATTTCATTCAATCGTAATAACTGTTTTCATCCAACTTTCATTACATCATACCAAAACACTACGCTAATACTCTTTTACTTTTGTTACCACCACATTTAATGAAACGACATGCAAGTACGTGACACTTGGCAATTTCGGGAACATTTTATATTAAACTCAATGATTTTAGAGAATTGCTAGAACCACATAATGTTTACAAAGAAACTCCCACATAATGATGTGACAAAACATTTGGACCAATTATTACATTCTTTCTCCACTAACACTTTATTTCATGACAAATGATATTGTTACACATCATTTTGTGAAAATTCTTTTGTGGATCTTATATCAAGCAGCGCTAGGAAACTTAAAGTACAATAGAGTCGCGGGCGCCGCGGCGCGAGAATTACATAACATTAAAAAATGGTAAAATCCCGAGACTTTAACTGCGAGGGAATCAAAAGGGATGAAAAAACTTTTGACACGAAGGCCGACGGATCGGTTTTCACTTTCGGCAAAAGAAAAGACCCCCCCATCGACCGAGGCCGACGGCCAAAAATCCCCGGTTTTTCACTACGGGATGATTTTGACGAAACCCCAAAAACAAGTCCCAGAAGAGAAGGAATGAAAAGATGAAACCATCCTCGCGCGGCCAACCGGCGGGGCGACAGATGCCAAAACGAAAAAAAAACAAAACCTTGGCTACAGTACGCCAACCCAGCGGCGGGCCGAGCGGCCCACTTTCAGGAAAAAAACCAAAAGCACTCAAACCATTGCCATTAACGCGTGATCGAAAGGGGATTACAACGCCAGGCATTCCAAGATAACTTACATATGGACCCTATTGTGAAGCACGAAAATGAAGAGAAACGAACAAATCGAATAGATCACTTTTTCTAACGGTTTGGGAGATTAAACCGTGACGCTATTTTCGGTATCCTCCAAAGCCACCAAGAACCGAAGTAGTAATAACATAGAACCTGTGTTTTTTCTCTTTAGAACATGCCAAGAGATGATCTAAACATTGAAAAGAAACCCCCAAGAAAAGCTTGAAAAGAGGAATATCACACCATCTACGAGCCCTCGTCGGAGAGGCCACATATCGAGAAGGGGGGAGAGCGCGCGAGTACTCATATCGTAAAAAACATGAGTAGCAGATTCAACATGGCATTGCAAGAAGGACAAGAGATGCCGGAAATCCATAACACGCGAAGGGCGGGGGCAGATTCAGTTTATGAGGGAGTCCGGTCCAAGGAAAGCTCACATAAACACATTGACCTTCCGGGAAAGATTTAACCCCAAGTAGTAGCATGAGCCAAGAGTGGAAGGGGGCGGAGAGAAGATGGTCCCTCAAATAACGAGCATCCTTAACAGGTAAAAGTTAACATTAGACCAAGACTCAAGTACAAGTATCTCTGACATCAATATGTAGTTGACCGATCTCATTAACATGTCACATAAATAGGCAAATTTGGCACACACCAAGATTGGTCTGAGACCCATTCCAAGACATTGCCCATTATTAATACGGTCAATGATAAAGACAATCATTGTCTTGATCAAGATGATATAGCCGATTGTAACCTTGTAAAAGAGGAGTCCGCCTACCCAAATATCTTTCCAAAATCGAATATGAGTGGCCACCAACCTTCTTAAAACAAAAAAGTGTTTAGAAAAGATAATACCTTTTCGAAGGAGAAAATTAGAGGTTCCCAACAATGTATCCCAAATGCCTTGAAGCTACAACCATTTGTATCGAAACTCCTTCTGACCATGGAATAAGCTTGATGACCTGAACCGGCCGCCAAAGGGCGTTTGGGGAAGAAACAGCAACCTTCAACGCTATTTTTAAGAGAGCAAGGTTGAAAGCTTAAGAAACTCCAATGTTAACCCTCCTTTATCGAAAGAATTAAGAATATTTGGCCATTTTGACCCAAAGCCATTCTTGTATTTTATCTTATAACCACCAAAAAACAAATTATAGCCGAATTCTATCAGGAGCTTGAAGGAGACCGATACGGAGCTCTTGAAAATCGTAGATAGTAGATACCAAAAGACTACCAAACACAGAACATGATAAGAGTCAGACTACCCCCAAATCGACCAGAAGATTAGCTTACCAAAGAGAAAGCCTCATACGAAAACGAATCAACAAGCGTCTTCCAGCTAGCAATAGACCTTCATATTGAACCAATGGTATCTATGCTCCAAGGTCATTGAAAGGAATATCACCTGCAATATAACAACCAGCATTGCTAGCCATACTTTAAAACTTCATCTTTATAACCCCAATACCCAATAAATATTAGACTTGTTGAAGATTAATCTTGAACCGCGAGCTAGAATAGAAACATGAGACACGAATGATATCTATCCAAGTCTTTAGCATTCCAATACGTAGTAATGATCACATCGCGCATAAGAAAAGATGGGAAAACATTGATGTAGAATTTCTAATATTAACACAGTAATACAAACCAAATCCTACTGCTTCTCAAAACTATTATGGGAGACCTTCCATAACCAAGATGAAAAGGAAGAAGATAGTGCGTGATCTCCTTGCCTAAGAGCCAGGCGGGGGGGGGGGCGAGGAGAATGGAAAACTCCAGACCGTAGGGCTACCATTAATAAAATAGAAGCTCTCCGAAGAATTGAGACAAGCTTTAATCCAAGAGCACCATTTATTACCAAATCCAAAACTGTCGAGAATGTGAATCAAGTAATTCCAGCTTATGGAATCAAAAGCCTTTTCAAAGTCCACTTTAAAAATGAGGAGCTTCTTTTTTTCGTTTTTATACACCTCAATGAATTTCGACTTAAAAAACAGGGCCATTAAGAATTTGAATACCAGCAATAACCGCCCACTTTTCTTGCTAACATCTTGTCAATCACCTTTAGATCACGGTTAGCTAAAATCTGGCCTATGAATCCTAAAGTGTAACCAAATAAGCGAAATAGGGCGAAAGTCAGTGATTAAGGTAGGGTTGTTGACCTTTGGGATAAGGGTGAAAAATGAAGAATTAGCACCATTAGGCATAACACAAGAAGCAAAGAATAAGTTAACAAAATCATATAGATCCTTCTGAATAGTGCCCCAATACTTCTTCACAAACGCAAAAGAGTAACCATCCGGGCCCGGAGCTTTACTACTTCCACAATCCCAAACGGCTTCCTTAATTTCCTCAAGGGTAACCTGTCTTTCAAGAGTTTCTCGATCCATGCAATTAAGGGAATGAGAATGAGGAAGGTTAGAGAACATAACCTGTGAATCTTGAGCTTAGAATCCTTTTAATAGAATTGAAGGAAGGCATCCTGACCAAACCAGGGTTCGTGATCCAATTCCTTTCAACCATAATCCCATGATCCTCCTAATTCCGCCTTTTTTGGCTGATGAGCCCATGGAAGAATTTGGAATTTTCATCCCCTTCTATATCCCATTTTACATGAGCTTTTTGAATAATATCCATTAAAGCAAACTTATCGATCTTTTCAAATTTCTTGAAGAAGGATGAGCGTGATGTGTGCGCTAGTGCTAGTTCGAAGGCATAAGCGGATCCCTCATCAATCCTTTTCACAATTGAATAAATATCCCACGGTTTTTCTGTTTCTTTCCAACGTCTTGATGTTGTTGCTCCATTGTTTGATCTTATCCTTGAGGCGGCGAAACTTTTCATGACATTTGAGATTAGAATCAAGCAATTCCCATTCCTCTTTAATGAGGTTATCAAAACCATCTCTCAGAAGCCATGAGTTATACAATTTGAACAGAGTGGGACCAAAATCAGTTTTGTCAATATAAAGAAGGATAGGGTTATGATCAGACCATAACCTATCGAGAGCAGTAATCCGAACATCTGGGAGCCGAATAGTCACATCTTCTGAAATAAGGAAGCGATCAAGTTTACTAAGCTTAGTACCTGCTTTATTCATCCAAGTAAAAGAGCGACCACCAATAGGAAGATCGACTAAACCTGTGGAATCAATGAAAGAGTTAAAATGATCAGCTTCAATACTATTCAAAGTAGTACCAAACCTTTCTTGTGCATTTCTGACAGCATTCATGTCTCCAAACATAATATAGGAGCCATTATGGTGATGCATGAAGTCTGTGAGTCTATTCCATAAGGCAAGTTTAGAAACATAATCTTGTGGGCTGTAAATATTCACCATGAAACAGTCTCCCACTTCATATATCCAATTCCCTTTGATAATAATAAACATCGTCACAAAAAGAACCAAAATAGAATTCTTAGAGAACATATTGGGGTCCCATAAAGAAATAAGACCCACCTGAAAGACCACGAGACCATACTACAAGCATAATCCACCAAGCATAGTTACCCCGACCTAAGATTAATTCGAAATAGCTCAAAACGATCATTTTTGATCTTGAATCCTAAGAAAATGCACATTGTGTTTAAGGCAAAGGTCCTTTATCCACATTCGTTTTTCTTCTTTTCCTCGTACCACAAACTATTTATTGACAAAATATTCATTTGTCAACCATGTGAATCCCGATTCCTTTGATCATTTTGTTTAGAGTTTTTTTACATCCTCTAAACATCATAACTCAATGATGACCCATCATCAATGGATTTGGTTTGAGTTCACACTTAAAAGGGAAAAACAAAAAAATCCTTTGATATCAATTTTTCTACGTCTTGGCAAAACGATGTAGAACAATGCTAGATGATGAAAAGCTCCTTTTCATGAACTCAAATCCAGGAGTCTACTTAAATCCGAAAATTCCTCTTGTTTCTGAATTAGTGAATAAAATTTGGTGTCTTCTTCATTTTTTTCTTTGGGGATCGATTGAATACCAATTTTCATTTCACCATCTTTTTTGTCCCCTTCGGTACCCCATAGTTTATTTCAAAAACTTGTTCATCCATATTGTGAGTTAAGTTTTGGAGTATTTCAAAATCATCAATCGGTTTGCTCGTCATTGATTCAGATACATGATCCACCTCCTTTTAAATCGTGGTTTGGAGGAAAATGTCAATGGTATTCATCTTATATTTTTGTACTCCATGATCCAATTTCTTGGACCGAAACCTCAAAAGACTCATTCTTGATGTCGACTTGAACAGTTTCTGAGATGAGTTGATGAGATTTGGTAGATATGCAAAGTCTACCCGAACTCAATGCTGTGGATTCTTCCTTCTCAAAGAACAAGAATTTTCCAAAGCTACTTGCAATCTTTTTGTAAGCCATTGAGCCCCAAGCACATAAAGGTAAACCACTCACCTCAATCCAAAGAATTCGTTCGTCAATTTTAAAATTAGGCATGGGAGCCCTTTTAATCGAATACAACCTTTTAAGACTTTCATTCTCTTGGAATTTAGAGCAAGACATAAGAAGAGTGGAACATTGTATCCAAAATTCCATATCCGCCAACAATGAACTATTAAGATCTAAGAAAGCCTCATTCTACAAATGACATAATGTTTTCCCATGGAATCGATGTCTTTTCCATTTTCACAAGTAGATAGTATCCCCGTGTTTTCCACATTATTGGATTCTTGTTCCGTGAAGTGAGATGGTGCGTTTTAGATGGGTATTGTTCGTTGGAGGTTGATATGGAGGAACCAATATTTTTGAGGGTCGAGGAGTATGAGGTATTGGGGTTGGCGTTTTTTGATTTCTAGAGGTTTATAATTTGTGGAGAGGTTTGTAAAGAAAATGGGAAGGCGTTATGGTTATAGGCGGTAGAGAAAAGCTATTGGTAGGTTTTTGGTATGGGATAAAGTATATTTTGGTGTAGGTGTTTGTGTTTGGGATGTATGGATTAAAGGCTAAGGTGATGTAAAGATGAAAACTACCAATCCATATATTCGACATAGAATTCACAATAGAATTTGCATCCTTAACACCAAGGAATTTAATAAAACCAAAGCGTTTACCTCCTTTAGATAATTTATTAGCGATGAAAGCGTCAACCAAACGACCATGAGAAGCACACATGTTCCATAATCCTTTTGATGTTAATGCCGGAGGCATATTGGTGACATAAAAGGATGTTGCAATGTTCTCCAAATCCTTATGATAAGGATTTCCAATTGGTTTTGATTTCTTGTTCCGAGTTATCCATGTCCAACCATTTTGATCCGTATTGACGAATTGCTTTCCCATGAAGAAGAAAATTGATTAGGGTTTTTGAAGATTAGGGTTTTTTTTTGATTGAATGAAAGATCAAGGAAGAAGATGGGGAGGGGTTGAAGGGAGGAAAATTGATTAGGGTTTTTGAAGATTAGGGGGTTTTTTTT
Organism: Tanacetum coccineum; assembly: GCA_026074375.1. NCBI lineage: Eukaryota > Viridiplantae > Streptophyta > Magnoliopsida > Asterales > Asteraceae > Tanacetum > Tanacetum coccineum. The sequence goes on from BQNB010048111.1 coordinate 29,932, forward strand.
TGATTGAATGAAAGATCAAAACCTCCAATATTTTTACGAAAGCATTAAATAATCGCATTCCAATTGTGTTTCTCGGTTCCAATCTATAAGAGTATTACAGATACATAAAATTGCTGCATTTCATCCTCATGATTTTATATGGTTATAGCATTCCTCATGATTTTATGGTTTCAAATGATTCCCGTTTTAAAGTTATTGTTCATCGACAAAAGCCATATATTTTAAGAAAAATATATTCATTATTGCTTCAAATTTTATAGAAAGTAATAAAATGATAGTTTCATCATTCGACAATTAATTAATGCTTTTACTTATATTGTAAATAATAATTTTGATTTATATGATAAACTTAAACAATTTCAACCTTTCTTTTTGTAAAAAAACATAATATTTGATCATAGGGAGCATGTTACTATGCAGACGTATGTTATATGGGTTGTGTGTTGGTGGAATAGAATGACATTTGGAATGCTATTATTGAAACTAAAGAATGAAGTCAACTGTCAGCCTCAAAATATTGAGTCGAATAAAAAAAGTAAAAGTCATTATGTAATATGATGGGTCTTTACGTTTATGTAACTTTGTAATTGGTGTAATAGGCTAGTCGGTTTCACGGGCTCGTGGTATAATCTAACCTTGTAAGCATTTCGGGCCAAAAGCCTAACCAAAGCCGAGCCCGGCCCATTCACAAGTAACATATGCGTCACCCTTAGGGTTTGTAGCCTATAAATACCCCTCTCTACACATGATAAGGGGTTGGTTGTTTTTCTCTTGTTTTCTTTTCATAAGAAATATAACCCTCCACTCTCTTGTTTCTCTCTCTACAATTCTTCTCTTTTTCTCTCTAAGTTTCTACCATACTTTGTGATTGTATTTGTGGAATGGAATAGATAATAGGTCCTACAAGTGGTATCAATCGCCCGAGGTAGATTAGGGTGTTTGTGGTGTTGTTTTTGCTTATTTCTAGCTTAGTTCGTGGCTTATTTTGTTAAAAACACTCGCGTCTCATTTTTTTAACACTAAAAACGTATACTTTTGATCTAAAAATGAATATTCTTGTTAAAGTTTAGGTTTTTATGTTTTAAAAATGTGTTTGTGTTAAGATTTAAGCTTCACGATTTGTTTGTATAAGGATTTAAAATCGTTTGTATTGTTTTTTAAAGAAGCGAATGTTAAATAAGTACACAAGGACGTTTTTATTTTGAAAGTAGCGAACCATGTATGAAACTTGAGAACCAAGTTTGAAAGAAGCTTACGAGCATGATTTTTGTCCTTTGGAACATGCGAACCATGTCGTAACTTTGATTCAAGCGAAGTATATTTTTTAAAACATATGAACCATGTTTTGTGTTTGATAAATGCGAGCGAGTTCAAGCTTGAAAGAAGCGAACCATACTTCTTTTTGAAACAAGCGAACCAGACTTGAGGAAAACAAGCGAACCAGGAAGAAGAGAACGAGACAAGCGAATCTAAGAAAGATGGGTACCATATTTTAGGAAAAGCGAATGAGCTACATGCGATTGTGAAGAAACGAACGAGAAAAAGTGAGTATGGTTTAGGGTTACAAGCGAACGACATCTTTGGGTTAAGTTTTAACTCGGTTAATACCGAGTGAAGTGAGTTAACTCACTAAATTAGGGTTTGCATGGTTTGGAAAATCTTTTACAAAACCTAGCCAACCTTTTTCACAACGTACCCTCCATACGAAGCATAATTCACCGTTAGTCCTTGTACTTCACTCTTAACGATTTTTAACTCATTCTCGTTAAACCCTTCACTTGAATATAATTCCATCATTCGTCCTTGGTTTATTAAAGCATAGCGTGTGTTAATTCCTTTCAAGTTACAACCTTTCATGACAAAGTATTCTCACCGTTAGTCCTTTACAACCAAAACACTCAAACAAACGTTAAAGTTTACAACTTTCATCCCTAAACGACAAATAAATTTTAAAGTTAGTAACTTTACCACGATTTCAAACAACAACATACGACAAAAACATCCATCTATCTACTTAAGATCCATTACCATTTCACAACACTAACATCACTTTAATCATTCATCATGACTACTCCAACAAAACAACAGTCAAATGCACAACGACATTATGGTAGCTTGTTCAAAAGAACGTCCACCAATGCTTGCTCCGGGTAGCTATGCACAATGAAGTTCTCGGTTTATGAGATACGTTGATACAAAACCTAACAAAGATCAACTCAGGCAATGCATCGAAAAGGGTCCTTACATCCTAACTCAACTTGTCACTCTGGAAGTTCTTGCAGAAGGTGATAATCCAACTCAAGCATGTGTGGTTAGAGAAGAAACTTACGTCATACCACTCCAGAGAACAAAAATTAATTGATGCTGAAGCTGAAGCAATTCATATGATACTGAATGGAATTGGTAATGACATATACTTAACAGTGGATGCTTGTCCTACTGCTAAGGAAATGTGGCTAGCTATTGAACGCTTGCAACAAGGAGAGTCTATCAACATACAAGATATGAAGACAAAGTTATTTTGGGAATTTGGTAAGTTCAATTCAAGGGACGGGGAATCAGTTGAGTCATACTACACAAGGTTCTACTGAATGATGAATGAAATGGTAAGGAATCAGATGAAGGTTGATAACATGCAAGTAAATGTTCAGTTTCTTCAACAACCTCAACCATAATGGTCAAGATTTGTGACAATTATCAAGCAACAACAAGACTTGGACACTGTCTCATATCATAAACACTTTGACATTCTGAAGCAACATCAAAAGGAAGTTAATGAAATTCGTGCTGAGAAAATTGCCAAAAATGCTAATCCACTCGCACTTGTTGCTGCTGCTCAACATTATCCAGATGATTATACTCAAGCACCAAAATCTTACAAAACCTATGCACAATCATCAAGACAAACAACATCAATCAGATTTTATGCTACTACCAGGAACAAAGGCAAGGAGATGATCAAACCACTTACACCTCCATCTGAGTCAGCATTTGAAGAAGAAAGTGATGAAGAACAGGCTCAGGGGGATAAGCAGATACAGAGAAGTTTGGTACTCATTGTAAAACACTATAAAAATAATTACAAACCTACCAACAACAACCTCAAGACTTCATCAAACACTAGGAATAAGAAAGTGGACACTTCTCCAAGAACTAGGAATGACAGAAAAACTAGACAATTTGGGAATCAGAGGACTGATGTGTCGTTGTGCGTTGATAATATTTATTATCAAGTTTTACTATTTATATTTTGGCGACTATACCTAAAACAATACTAACAGGTAGTGTACCCGGTCAGATGTAGGTTCGTTGGTAAGTAGGGTGTCGATCACTAAGAGCGAGAGCGTTAATACTTAAATCTATCAGTATTCTAGTTATCTATGTTAGTCCTAAATTATTCTATTCTACGTTAAACCTAAGTTAATCCTAAACTAACGCAAAGGGGGGTTTTCAGTCTGAGAGACTGGCACGAGTTTTAGTTATCTAACCTAAGGTTTTGATGACAATTAACACACATAAATTGATAGACAGAAGATAAAGAAGCGGTCGAGCCTAATATAAGGGAAACGTATTAACCATATTTAATCTAATAAAACACAGGTTTTGTTTATAAGTGCAATGATCGTCTTATCTCGTTGGTGACATATCATTCCTAGGTTTAGATGGTACTTCTTCCTAAACCCAAAACTTGGCAATTCTGTCACAATTAACCAAATTCGCATAAAGCATTCATTGTCGATTATAATCTATCTTAGGAGACAATAATGGTGATCTTATCGAATCCTAGCTCACGGAGACTTTACTAACTTACTGCTTAACGACTCTTTATATACTAGTAGTCCACTTGTCCAGATTTTTACACAGGGAATCAGAACGTCATTTGTTAATCCTAGGTCACCTGCTAGTCTAACTTGTTTACTAAACCAAGAGCAAAGATAACACGTTATTTGTGATCCTATTACTCTAGATATATAAATTGCAAATATGGAGAGCTATCCCAGCATCTAGCTAACTCTCTATTTTGTATTCCTAGATCCAGTTGAATGATAGGTCGCATACTTAAGCACATAAACGAGTATAAATTGATAAACATAAAACAACACATAACTTACAAGAAGCAATCAGAATAAACATAAACCAAACATTTAATTATCATAAACATGACTAATACCTAAAGGTATTAGCCAATAGCCATTGTAACTATACAAATGTCATAGATGAATGATTAAGTTAAACTAAACTGTTAAGAATGATACCAAAAACCAAACGCGTATTTAGAGTATAGGAATTACAATGCTTTCCATGTGGATTGAAGCACGTTGCTGCACCTTTTTGGCTTCTTAGATCTTCTAAAAATCGAACTTGGTGGTTAAAAGCATACCTAAAACTAAATTTAGGGTTTTTATTTATAGAGTCTGAAAAAAGGTCGATACGCCGTATTGGCCGATGTGGGATACAGCGTATTGGCGTATTTAGTGTAGGCTCCACGATTATAAGATTCCATAATATTCATCAACCGCCTCTCAATACGGCGTATGAAAGTTTCTGGATATGGCGTATTGAGTCTTCTCGTCATGGATGTCTTTGTGAAGTTAGGGCACGGATACGCCGTATCTTCTTGATGGATACGGCGTATTGATGTAAAACCAGTTGGTTCTTCTTCGTTGACCAAAGTATTATATACGGTGTATCGTTGATGTAGATACAGTGTATTCTTCAAAGTCAGACAATGGTCTTTTAGTTCGTCAAAGTCTTGGATACGGCGTATGCTTCTAGAATGATACGACGTATATGTTGTCAGAATCAGAGGACTTTCTTGAACTCTTCGTTTGTGCTCTAAAATGCGTGCCTTTTCACTAACTTTCACCATATGCTCGTGATGAGGTGTCATTTTATACACTTTTTCAGAGCCATTTAACCTCTTAAATCATGCAAATTTACCCAAATTATGTACTTAATCGTTCCTTTTTGTGTTTTTAGCACTTGGATGGCTTTTGGAAGAAATACACGTGACTTGGGCTCTTCTGGAAAAGAAACGGACAAGATTACAATTCTACACCAAATCTCTTGAAGAAAACTCGTACAGTGGCTGGAGACGGCATCACAATCATATGTGACGACGTCAGGACGAACAAAGGACGACCTCAGGATCTAACCGACTTAAAGAAGCCCTAGAAGATTCGGCAGGGCAACGACATCAGGATTATAACGCGATGCCGTCACGCCCGTTTTCCTATATATACAAACTCGTTTTTAGGGTTTTAAGTGTGTAACTTTTGAGAACCGAACCCTATTATTGAAAGTCGATTATAGCAGCTGTTTGGGTCATTTTTAGGGTGTCAAAACCCTCTTGTATCAGCCTTAAACACATGTTTTAATCAATGAAGTCTTCTATCTTTTATCATTCAATATGTCTATGTGTTGTTTGATTGATTCTTGTTCTTCGCTTCCTTATAATATGCTAGGATAGATCCATTAGTATTTACTTATGATTGCATGAAACTTATTTTGTAGATCCTTTTAGTATTGCTTCTTGTGATGGATATGCGCATTAGGCTCTAGAAAACTGGCTATAAAATATTACATTAGCATAGACGTCTAGGGAAACACGAGTGTGTAGAAAGGATACCATCGGTTACAGTCTTCATACTACCTTACCCCTAATATAGTTGATCCCTCTTAAGTGTTTTAATGCAAGTAATGTACTTGTAGGGGCCTTGTAATAGTCTTCATACTACCTTACATGTGCGTTGCCTTAACGGAATATTACATAGACGGCGTTTTCGTGTAATTCGTTCATGACTAAGAAAATACTTACACAGATCATCACAAGTGTGACAAAGCAATAGAATTAGGAGAAGCAAACTAAGGAGTAGTGCATGCTTAAGTAATTACGTTCGTTTACCATATAAGTTCTCACCAAAGTAGTTTAGATTTATTATTAGTTTAATTAACTAAAACCAAAACCAACCTCTAAAACCTGAATTTTAATTTCTTTCTAAAAATATAAAAAATACCAAAAATAATCTTCTCTCAACCCCTTAGACCTCTGTTATATTCTGTTCGAGCCTTCCCAACCTATTCCCTTAGAGAACGATAACAACCCCCGAGTCTTGCTTATACTACACCACAATGGTTAGGTACACTCCCTAGGGAGTTGTAAAACTTCTTGTGAAGTCTACAATAACCGCACATCAAGTTTTTGGCGCCGTTGCGCGAGGAATAGTTAGGTTCTGAGCTTTATCTAGCTTAGGTCTACTCGCTTGATTCCTATTAAGTAGGATTTTAGTTTCTGTCAATTAGCTTTCTTTAGTCTATCTTTTCTTTGTTCCTATTGTTTCGTAATTCCTCATCATAACCCGTAGTACCGCTAAGAAATTAACGAAACCCCTCAATGAACCTGAAAGAGAATTTCACAGGTGCAAAAGAGAAACCTTTTCGACAACAAAGCATCATCTTCCACTAACGCATGAGCTAAGCCATCGACCCCCCCTCAAAACCTTGCAGGAACACTCTCTTCCCAGCTCATCCGGTTTCCAGAACCCTATCATCCTCCCCGTTGAGCAAACAAGAAACATTGTTAACTTACCTGATATCTAGCTAATCCAAGGGGCGTGTACGTTTCAAGGATTATAAAGCAAAAAACTTATTCATCACATCAGTCATTACTTGAGTATCGTGGATAACATACAAGCTGACGAAGCCTCAAAATACATATCTAGGCTACTCTTCTTTCACTTCCCCCTCAAGGGAAAAGCAAAAGAATGGTTTAATAAAACACCACCTGCCCAATTCACGACATGGGAGCATCTCGTCTCACGATTCCTTGATTACTTCTTTTCAGCTGGCCGCACCTCGTTCCTTCAAGACATGATCCTTCGATTCCAACAAGGGACTAATGAACCTATCAAGAGTGCCTGGATTCGCTTCCAGAATCTAATCCGACAAGTCCCCCATCATGGAATACAAAAATGGCTTTTAGTCCAGATCTTTCACGATAACATATCTCTTGAGGACAGCATGAAACTCGATCAGTTCGCTTATTTTTATTTCAGTTCACTCAGTGAAGAAGAAGGGTAGAATCGTATAGAAGAATATGTCCAGGACGACTTATGGAATGACCCGCCACCGTCCATGAACATGAAACCGTCTCCTAAATTCAAGAGATATAGGAAGTCCCACATGTTCAAAGGACCTTAATAAGGCGCGCCTGCGAAGAAGATCGCCTTACCTTAGCACACAACCCTTGATTATGCTAAATTGACATGTTTTTAGCCACACGACATGATTAAAGTCTTTAGCTACATTAAAAGAGGCTCGCTCAATATGACTCACTTAGCAACACGGTTAAAGTTGTTAGCTACATGAAAAGTGTAATATGATACAAGAAAACATATCATAAAAGATCCAAACTGTGTAGAAAAGGGCATAGCCCAAGTTGTGTCTGATTCAGTGAGCCTTTGTGACAAGTCTATTGCACAATGGATGAGTTTCTGCTTTAGATCAATCCATCGATGATGAAAAATTAGAAAGCACTAAGTTTGTTATTCAGACATGCAGAAGAAAAAGTATATCTTTTTAACGAGTCTCCTGTATCCGTAAATGTAGGAGGCACGTAAGACTGACCCGGTAAAAATAGCGGCAAAACTAGAATTTTCAACCAGGGTATGGGTACCATATTAATTTTTAGACCACGCCTGTAGAAGACGACTTCCATGTAGCCCCGTCTTTGTTCATGATTGTAATGTTTTGGATGTCGAATTTAAAATGTGGGTAACAAATAACTTTCAGTTGTTCTTTATTTACATGATTAGAGAATCTTTTTTATTTTTCTTTCAGGCTCCAATAACATCAGAACTTTTAGGATCTGGAAAAGCATCAGAAAAACTTTTGAAGTTGTACCTCTCCTTCATGGGTTTTGCTGTTTTAGCCATCTCACGAGGTCTTCTACCAACATTCATTAGTTAATGGTCCCGACCGTTCAGCTGTACAGGAAGTGGCTGCACAAGAAGTCGAGAGGGAATTAAATTAAGGTCCTTTGTTAACAAGAAGCAAGTAATCTGTTTGAAATACATATCTACACCATGAGGTATGGCCAGAAACCACATAAAATTTCATTTAATTTTTTTTACAATTATCTTTTTCGTTAGTTATAGAACTTAAAGTATGAGAATGTTGCAATATTGAGTATGCACATATATTTGGTTACTCACTTGAATCTGATGCATTTTTGTTACAAAATATGGAAAGACGATGACATTAAAAATTGTACTCCATAGAATGGAATGATAAGTAACGTTACATGTTGGATACTACTATTGTCGGCTGATACAATAACATTATCTGTTGCACAGGTTTACCTAATATGCAACTTCGTCCACCATGAACGAACGTCAAAGCCTGCGCCCCGCAGTGTAGCGTGGGCTAAAACGGATCGACCCAAAACTAGGCCTGCTAATCGTCCCGCAGTGGAGCGCGGGTAAACCCACTCGTTTTCTTAAAAACATTAACAACCTAATACAGCAAATAACATAGTGTTATAAAACCCGAACCGAACACAGATAAGCTAAGTCCTTCACAGTGTGTTCGTTAAATATCTAAACGAACACGATCCCTTAAACGATTAAAAACTTTCTTGTTCATGTTTGTTTATTAAGAATGTTCATGTTCGTTTATGTTCCTTTGTTAAGCACTAAACGAATATAAACTAACGGACATATATGAATAGAAACTAATAAACATGAAATTTATAAAAAGAAATAACATACATAATGTTGAGGTTTATAAGTTTTGTTTTGTTAAAGTAAAGTAATTTTAAAAGTATATAATAAAAAGATACGGTATATGAACGGAAACAAATATATGTACATTAACAAACACATAATCAAACGTTCATGGACATAAATGAACGGATAAAACCTTTTTTCATCTTCATTCAATTAACTAAAAGAATGTTAAGTTTTGTTCATGTTCGACCATTTTATAAATAAACGAATATAAACGTACTTTTTACCGAACGGTTCATGAAATGTCGTTCAATTCGTTTATATATGCAGCTAATGAAGTTTACTGTTTTCTTAAACATATTAACAAGTTAAGATATGCAATAAGATCATGTCCTCTAACTACTTAGAGTTGGGTAGATTTTTTAACAACTTTTGAGACATGTCATAAGAGGCGGTGCAGTCGTACCGTACAACATGTTATAAGGTAGTCACCCCAGCACACACCATATAACATCACTATAACTAAAGTACTCTTTTCGGCTCTAACATGGTATAGGTACACGTGAGTCTCCGTTTTACAAGAAAAACCTCATTCACTCAACTTTTACACTAAAAAACCCGAAAACGACATTTGTGGCCTTGGTAAGGGGTCGGATAACGCCGCTATGGCGAGTGAAGTGGTGCGGTTTAGCACCGCCATAGAGCAAATAAAGTCCAAATGACGTATGATTCTCCGTTGCAACTTGCGGTCTAACAATTTAAACGTAAAAGATAGGAATAAATGTTTGTAACATTGTTTATGGGGATATGATCATATGAGGAATGATTGTCATGCCAAAAATGCATTACTAAAGATATATCTAAGAACAATACGATGACAAGTGAAATAATCAAAAGTAAATAATTTAGAGTGAGAAAACACATCAATGATGTGTCGAATTATTAATGAATTAAGCATAAGTTTAGACATGTATGTTAGGTTTCTCTATTATTGCTCATGATTCTATATAGACTTAATACGAAACATTAGGGGTGTGCATGAAACCGAAAAATCGAACCTAAACCGAAAAAAACCGAAGAACCGAAACCTAAAAAACCTAAACCGATTAAAAAACCGATGGTTCGGTTTTTTGAAAAACCCGAAGTTTTTGGTTCGGTTTGGTTTTAGCATTAAAATAAAACCGATATAAACCGAACCGATATTTATAAACATGGGAACAAAAATAAGTTGTGATCGAAGCTAAGGGACGATAATATGCTCCGCTAGATTAACTATATCATGTCGAGTAACTACTCTTTGTTTCATATACTTCTTGTACATGCCATTTATGACACATAATAAGTTCTCTTCTATGAGTTTTTTTATGTTTAATAGGTTTTTATCGTTGTTATTGTGTTACTTTATAACACATAAATAATTTTTTAAGGGTTTTATATGGTCATTTGTTTCTTATCATCATTGTTGTGTCTTTGGTTTTTCATATTGGATAGTTTCTTTAAAACTGAAATGTGTTGGTTTATGGTATAACTTTCCTAATCGACTTTAGCAAAAGCAATACTCGATAAAGATTCGTATAGAAAACCGAAACCAAAAAACCAAACCGAAAATAAACCGACAACCGAAAAACCAAACCGACACAAAACCAAAACCGAATGGTTTCTAAAAATCAAAAACCTGAAATGTTTTCGTTTCGTTTCGGTTTTATACAAAAACCGAAACAAACCGAACCAAGCACGCTACACCAAGCGAAACATAATGAAAAAGTATAGAATTTACTAAGTTAATAAGAAAATGGTTTTTCTTATGATAACCTTATAATAACGACCTTATTTTCAGTACAATTCAATATTTTTATTTAAGTTTACTGTATGGTAATATTTGTTATGGGTACATTTATCGAACGTGTTGGACAAGTTTTTCGTTTTTATTTTAAAAAAGAACCCTAAGAGAAATCGTTACTGTAATTAAGAAAGCCATAGTTTCCATATTTTTCTTTTTTTTTACCATTAGTAAAATTACAAAATTCACAACATAATATACGGTTCCTCCCACCGTCTTATTCGATTAGGTTTCTTGTTCTATATATACGGCCATACAACAAAGGGTTATAACATATTCGACTTAATATCTCAACTTATTATTTCATCGATTAAGTATTCATTCCAAAGTTCGTCTTTCTGTATTACGACAACAATGGCTTTTCGTCCATACAATCGCCCACCCCAACTTATTGATTTTCTGAATTTATTTTCGAAAGATTGTCCTAGTCCGCTCACGTCAACTTCGTTCACCAATCTGCCATCTGAGACTGAACCAAAGTTTATAGAGTTATCACTCGGTGTTAAAGCTCCGATCACCACGTCTTCATTCATCGATCATTCAAGATTGCTCAAGAGGAAAAGGTTACACTACATAATATGTTGTATTATGCATGCAAGTTTATTGTTTAGTTTGAAATAGTATGTCCTGTCTTTGTACACCTTCTTCAGATTAATCGGTTTTCTTGATCAATCAAGATTTTAACTAAACGGTAAATTTGAATCTTTATGAATGTATTAACTAATGGTGAATCTTGATTATTATCGCAGGTTAAGTCTACCACAAGAACTTGTTAACGCAGCCAAGTCTTTCACTTTATACTTGTCGCCCAGCGATAATGCTCCAGTCACCACATCTAATTTGTTCATCAACTATTCTGCTACGCCGATAAGTTTCATTCCACCACAAGATCCACCAAAAAAGACCACATATCCAACTTGTGGGGACATCTTAAAAAAACCAGTGCATAAGAGGAAGAGAACAAAAAAGGTCAAATGTGGACAGGTGGACGCAAACGAGCAGTTCCAGATTGTTTGTTGGGACGCATTAGCCACACAGCCTATAGAACCACAAAAGAAGAAGAGAAAGATAACACCAAAGATTAAGTCTGGACCAGTTGTGAAGAATGAGGTAACAGAGCGATTACAAAAGTTTATAACGGGTGATGAGATGAATGGTTCAGAACTGAAGTTGGTTATTCAGAAAGTGTTGTATATGAGTGATTTGAAAAAAGACCAAAACAGGTTGAGCATGCCCATTAGGAAGCTCGAGACTGAAGATTTCTTGACGATTGAAGAGAAATTAGCACTCGAGAATGAAAATGAGATTGAGGTTCGACTAGTTGGGCCAACACTAAAGATGTACAAGGAGCCAATGAGGTTGATAATTTGGAAAATGACAAATACCAGAAATCTTGTGTTGAAGACCAACTGGTACAGCTTTGTGGAAGAGAACAAGGAGCATCTGAAGGAACTAGCAAAGATTCAATTGTGGTCATTCCGTAAAGACAATCAACTGTGCTTTGCTCTTGCAGTTGTGGCGAGACCACCCGAAGGCTTAAACAGTGTTGCTAATTAATTAAGGACATATTTACTCAGATTTTGTTTATTGTAATTCATTTTAGTTATGATCATAGATTAACTTGCAAAATGTATGTACTGAAGTGTTGATTAATCGTGCATATCAATGATATTTGGAAAATATTTTTAAGCAATTCGTCGAACACCTTTAATGCTGTCAAATAACTGGTACTTAAATAGGTCATATGCAATCCTTGAAGCTTGATTATATTGCGATAAGATTATAACAATGTGAAGTGCAAACTGAATACTTGAAACTAAATGAAAGGTCACACATTAAAAGTACGCAATGCATATGAACTTGTACCTTTTCCCTTATGATTAGTTGATAAGAACTTCTATGTGCAGCTAATGAAGTTTAGTGTTTTCTTAAACATATTAACAAGTTAAGATATGCAATAAGATCATGTACCTTAACTACTTCGAGTTGGGTAGATTTTTTTAACAATTTTTGAGACATTTCATAAGAGCCGGTGTAGTCATACCCCATGCAATGTTATAAGATCGTTACCTCAGCACACACCATATAACATCACTATAACTAAAATACTCTCTTAGATGTGAAATTTGTATATGTAAAACCCTCCTTTTAAGATTCTGTATAAAAGTTGTATCTTTAAAAATCCTATATTTCAAAAAATTTAAGAAATATAGAAACATTTGCGATTTTTAAGAT